>LTAE01000247.1:60927-77011 GCA_001647135.1 Pontederia paniculata | reverse complement strand
TTGAAAAAGGGAGAGGCCGACTCTGGGGACTTCTTCCCACTCCCTCACCGGGTCCCCTCCGTCAAGATCTCTGCCTGCTTAGGTTAGCTCTACTTCCTAGCCTGCCTGGTCTACGCCCATCCAAATTGAGCATTGTGTCTCGATGGCAATCTCTCTTTAGGTTGAGTAAGGAGCTATATCTCCATAGGTTGTGATCGTCTTAAGGCCCCTTTTTCTTCAGCAACAAACAACCCTATCATGTCTAGTAACCTTCAAATGCAGTAAAATGCGTTCTTGGTTGCATTTGGCAACAACAATGAGGCCAGAAACCGCGCTGATTCTATCAAACTATGGATGAATACTTGACGAAAAATTTATGTCCCGATTTGGACCGATCCGTGTTTTTAATTTTTTCTTCAGATCGATTAATATCCAAATCAAGATCGAGTCAAGCTTCAAAACTCGATATAATTCATGTCAAATCTGAATTATTATGCCCGTGAAAAAATCTAAATTATTATGTTTAATATTTAGTTGATCCGACCCGATACTCTAATACAATAAACATATGATAATATTCATATCATATATTCAACTATTATCACTTTTCGATAACTATATATTCAATTATTTGATAATATTGAATTATCATATTTGGTAATATAATTGTATGTCTATGAAGTTTGTACATATAATTTAATTATATATTATAAAAAATAATATATTTTTATTTAAATATTTTTAAAAATAATTTGAGACAAGTGAAATGTCTTAATCTAATTTTTTATTCAAATCGGAGTGTTTTAATTTCTATCTCGATTATAATCAATCGAGATCGAGATTTGTGTTCTTTTGCTCGATAAAAATTAGACCGATGTCACAGTTATCTCATTCTGGTTAATACTCAAATCTAGAACTTTTATTATTTGATTTCTACTTTTAACAAGAATGAGTCAATTCTTATTGATAATAGCTGGAATCAAATCTTTTAATTTCTTTTCTTTTTTTTATTTGACCTCTCCTCTCTTTCTTCTCTCTATCTCCGTCTTTGTCTCTTTCTTTTTCTTACATTAATTTTTAACTTCAAATTTCATGTTTAATATTAAATAATAAATAACATTTTCATCAAATCCTTTTTAATTTATTATATTAATAAATAAATAATTTTCTTTATCATAATAATATTTTATGTTATATGCTTACAACAAATGATTATACGTGTAAGATCAATAATTTGATGCTAACTTAATTATAATTTTAATGATAATAAATATTTTATATTAATTATAAAAAATATTAAATTTTTATATCCAACTATATTTATATCTTCATTAAAATATATTTTGTCTTTTTAATTTTTATATTTTATTCGAACAATCATTAAAATTTTATCTATCAAATTAATTCTTAAATCTTTCAATCGGTCTCGAAACAAATATGACTGCCACATGCGATTAATTGGGATGAATTTCTCTTGCATTCTGAATCCGTGCAGGTAATCGAGAATAATGAATCACGATGGTGCTGCTCTTAACGTAAATATTGCACATGGTATATGTTTATAGTTTTGTTATTGTTATTGAGTATTATATTGATTATATTTCATTACTAACATATTTTTCATTGTTTATAATTTCATATCGTGTATTATTTACTGTCGTAGCGTTTCTGGGACCACCTGATCGCGTGTCGAATATCGATTTAGCCGCGTATCTAGACCAGATTTCGGAGCATTACAGTTTAAAGAATCTCAACTTCTATTTACCAATAATGAGTTCCAATGGATGGCATCAAGCACAAGCGTAATATAAGAAAAATACTTAAAAATTATAAAAGTACTTGAGTCTCTCTGATAAATGAAAGTTGAATTTGAGATGAGTCGATGTCATTCATTTGCACACGTTCTCGGATGTTGGAGTCAACTTCACAAACAGCGCATGAAAGTAATAGAAAAAATGAAACCAACCAGAATTGGCTTAGATAGTAAGGAACTCAACTTTGCGACTAAGGCTCCTTTAGTTGCCGTATATCTACACGGAGTATCTTATAACGTGTTTATATTCTCTATTCTCTATTGTGTTTGATTGGTAAGCAAGAATAAAATTAACTTTATTGCCCTTTTTTGTTACGAAAAAGTTGAAATAGCTTTGTTATTCTCCATGGTTTTAGTATAAAAATGTAATATTAGTGAAAACATATCATACTGATCCAGATCAGGCCCACAATCAGGCAGGCCTGTTACAAAGTAGACTAAGGGCCTGCTTTGAGATAGTAAAATTTTTCGATGTTTTGAAAAACTATATTTTACAGTTTTTTTTTACGTAAAAACATTTAAAATTTTCTAAATACGTTGTAACTATAAATAAAAAGAGAAAAAATAAAAAATAAAGATAAAAGTAAATTATTATTTTACAATATTTTCACTTATTACGTTATATTTTTATTCGATAAAATTGATGTCAAACATTTATTTATAAAAAAATTCGTCAACAGATTAAACACTTCAAAATTATTAAACATCCAAACAGATTTTAATTAGGTAAAGTTTATGGTGAGCTACAAGTTGAAAATTAAATAAGACCATCACTTGTGTTGTTCACCAAATTAGTACGACTTGACCCTAACTAACATTTTATTTTGGTATTTATTATTTAAATTTAAATTTATTTGTTTAATATATATATATATATATATATATATATATAATTTTAAACTTATTCAGAGTTTAAGCTTATCTTAATTGTAGGCTAATAAGTCCAATCAATTTAAATAAATATTTAATAGTGTAAACTTTTCGTTCAAAGAAAAATCAACTACATGAATCTGTCTCATCGATGATTCAGCAGGTATTATATTTTTCTTTTCCTTCGCGGCGGGGTGATAAACATATAAAGTCACGACTGAAATGTTGAACAAACACGCATATCATTCGATGTTTATAAATAAAACTTGGGGAAAAAAAGACTGTTAGATTTGTGATCAAAGTTCCCTTCTTATTTCCTTAAAAAGCTGTTTGCTCATGATGTTTCCTCGCATAAGTAGCACAAGCTGATTGACTCAATTTTGTATTGTTTTTTTTCTCTTTACTTTCTAAGAAAGAAATCGGTATGCACTTTAATTTAGTCAACGCGTATCGTCCGGTCACAAGTGACGGAACAAATGCATGTTTGAGGGGCACTTGTCCCACCCAAACCTCCTCACACTTGTTTGCAACCTTTTAATATTAGTAAACAAACTATGCATAATTTGATGGATTAATTTTAATTTTCTATTCTCAATTAGGTGTTTCTATTTCATCCTCTAAATTTTAATATTATCCATCTACCTCCTTTCAACTTTTCAAACCCTTCCACTTTACCTCCGGTGCTTATAATTTTTTTTTTGAATTTTGTATTATTTTTTTTACCCTTATTTACTTTTAACATTTAAATTAAATTATGAGATCGCCCATTACCTTATTTTCTTCACATACCATCTGATTGTTAAAATTTTCAACTTTTAAAAGTTAGGTGAATTAAATAACAGTAAAAGATAAATATATTGTTAAATTTGTACATTTCACATTAAGTGAATGTATTTGAAAAATTGTAGATAAATGAATAATGTTAAAATTTAGGGGTGAAGCGGCTACATATAATAGTTGTGGGGATGGAAACCTAATTCAAGATTAAGCTCCCCAAACTCCCGTGAATTAAAAAAAATAAGAAAAATGTGTAAAAACTGTATTATTATTATACAATTTACTTGGAAAATAAAATGATGTCTTTTTATTATTTTCAATTGATATAAATAATTTTATTTTTATAATTATCCAAACAAATTAATGTTATATATATATATATATATATAATACCGCAAATGAGAAAGCTATCGACATTGTCTTTCTTGGTTAAAAACCAAGGCCCCTTCCTTTCTATAAGTCTCCTTGAGGAGCAGAGCAGTCAAAGAATGGAAATGGAAATGATTTTTCTAGAATTCCTCACAATCGCTCCTTGTGATGCTGCGGAACCATGGCAATTAGGATCTCAAGATGCAGCAACACCTATTATGCAAGGAATCATTGACTTACATCACGATATCTTTTTCTTCCTCATTCTTATTTTGGTTTTCGTATCACGGATGTTGGTTCGCGCTTTATGGCATTTCCACGAGCAAACTAATCCAATCCCGCAAAGGATTGTTCATGGAACTACTATCGAGATTATTCGGACCATATTTCCTAGTATCATCCTGATGTTCATTGCTATACCATCGTTTGCTCTGTTATACTCAATGGACGAGGTAGTAGTAGATCCAGCCATTACTATAAAAGCTATTGGACATCAATGGTATCGGAGTGCGCCTCTTAACGAGGGTGATTTAAGTGCAACGAAATGTACCGGTGGTTCGCGAAGCATCTGGCTTACCGGTAATCTCCCATTCCCGTCGTCGAGAGACTATAAGAACTATAGCATGCCAGAAACGGGGAGTTGAGGTGGTTAGACCTATACCCCGAAATGCTCCCAGCATAGGAGCCTATGGTTCCATTCTTTTTGTTGCTGGAGGTACACATACCTCTTCTCGGTGTGGAGCGATATACGAAAAATAGATGCTAAGCCTGCAATGTCCGATAACGGCGCTGAAGTCGTGAATCTATCGGCACCACAGCAGTGGCATACAACTTTGGACCTAACGGCCGGCCCCGTTACCTTTCGGAATGGGGGATCCCCGTTGGCAACAACCACGGTAGTAGTTGCGGAACTACTGGGCCAAGCAAGAGAGGACAACCTGTTGTTCCTGCTCCTCTTTCTTCGCTTCGGGGACGGAGGTCCTACGGTAGGTAACAGCACGCACAAGCACTTGACCGAAGGGGACCAGCGCTTCTACTCCTCAACCGAGGAGCCGTTCGCAGCGAGAAGCAAGGGATGTCGTGAACGGTGGGAGGCCAAAGAAAGAGAATTGACCTATTCATAGAGTGATCCTATGATCTATATAGAGGATATAGACTCTGTCCTTATTTTTATAAATAAAGATAAGGGTGACTCAATCCATTGGGGTGGGACCTGCTGGCATAATGCACGCTGGAACGTGGGAATTCTAGGTCTCATGAACGACTTTTTTTTGTGGACAAACTTTCCGGTCAGGCCTATGGATGGATCCTTTTAGATCTACGGGCCGGCCATTCACATGAGCATAGGGAATCTATACTCGAGCGTTCGACTTGGCCCCTGACAGGATAGGTGAGGAATCACTCTTGATCTGATCTTTTGGGGTCGCCGAGCCCCACTGCGCATTTTTCGAACAAAGAAGAGGATCGAACCGTGGTGAACAGGTCGTCCCATACCTTCTGCCTGTCTAATTTGTGTTGAAAAGAGTCTTTTTCGGTTCCAGCTTAACTCAAGTAGGTAGGGCTGGGCGAGAAAGGGTCCCCTCTTGCCTATTAGTTAGTAAGCGGGCCTTCGATTCCACCGGGGTCTGACGGTCTCAGAGAGGGGGAGAACTAACTAAAGAAGAATAGTGCTCTTTATAAGAGTAGGCGTGGAGAGCTTTTTGCGGGGAAACTTGCAAGTCAAGTTTGGGGGGAGGCGGGCGTCGACCCAACCTTATGAGTATTCGGACTATAACAGTTCCGATGACCAGTCACTCACTTTTGACAGTTATACGATTCCAGAAGATGATCCAGAATTGGGTCAATTACGTTTATTAGAAGTTGACAATAGAGTGGTTGTACCAGCCAAAACTCATCTACGTATGATTGTAACACCTGCTGATGTACCTCATAGTTGGGCTGTACCTTCCTCAGGTGTCAAATGTGATGCTGTACCTGGTCGTTCAAATCAGACCTCCATTTCGGTACAACGAGAAGGAGTTTACTATGGTCAGTGCAGTGAGATTTGTGGAACTAATCATGCCTTTACGCCTATCGTCGTAGAAGCTGTTCCTTTGAAAGATTATGCTTCTCGGGTATCCAATCAATTCATCCTCCAAACCAAGGGAAGCTGAAGCGGAAATGAAATTGTAGGGTGAGGGGCTCCTGGAAGGCTTCGCTCGCTCGCTCAATTCGCTCTAACGCTCGTTTACGAGTGGAGTGCATAAGCCCTTATTGAAGTAGGGCGAGGCCTTACTACACGAGCTCGTGAGTCAAGCAAGGAACGAGCCTTGTCTACGCTTCCTCGTCTTGCTTGCTTCTGGCGAAGCTTAACGCACTATAACATAGGCATGAAGGTATGGTAGGAAGACTCCTTTTAAGGCCGACCACTACATAGGAGCGATAGCAAAGCCAAGCCGTCAAAGGGCGAGCTGCCCTTATTGCAATAGCAAACGGCCTACTTATAGCCCTATTCTTTCTTTCTTTCCCCTTTCTTCGGGGACTGCAACGGGCCTTACAAGCTCATAAAATGTCAATTCTGAACTTGAACCAAGAGACCAGAGCTAGTGACCAAGAAAGACCCAAATCAAATAGACGAACCTACTTTCAGAAAATCATCAATCGACGTGAATAAGGATTTCGTGGATGGATGGAAGGACCTGCTACAAAGACCCCATTTTTTTCTATATACGAGATGACTTATGGCAGGATATCAATCTATCGAATTCGAGGTAGATCCCGCAGCAATTGCAAAAGATATAACAAGAGGGGCTTTTAACAGTAAAAAGCTCGAAGCGAAAGAGGGCCGGAAAGGATCCATAATTTCAAATGGATTGCACTCGCAGCATTGACCAGAAATGTGGTAGACCAAAGAATAAGCTAAGCGGACAAGAAGAAATCCTTTCCCTCAGATCACATTAGCACTATCGCTCATCACATTTTGGGGAGAAGAAAGACTCACAAGGCGGTTGGGCGAGGTGCATCTAGAAAAGTTGACCACATTTGAAGGGACTACTGGTAATCTATGATAAGGGCTTTAACCGCCTGAAGAGATATTAGGCCTAAAGACGATCACAACCTATGGAGAAAAAGAAACGAGGAGGACAGGCAAGCAGAGATGGAAGTAGAGAGCTAACCTAAGCACAGGAAAAGATCCATTGAAAGAAGGGGGGGAGGCAAATAGTGAGTGTCACGTAGTAAAGAGCGATCAGACGTATTTCTATTTCAGACGGGACGAGAACCAATTAGCATTAAGCAAGAGGCAAGGGAAACAGGTAGTAGTAGGTTTTTTCTTGCTTAGCAGAGGATCAATGTGAAAGACCGGAAAACACAGGCAATTCAAACCAACATAGAAAAAAGCAAGAAGGTCAAAGCAAAGGAGGAATCAAAGGCATTCGCAAACTAACTGATCTATAACAGAAGTAACATCCGTGAGAGAAGAAGCAAGAGTCGCAGCAATAACAACAAAGAATTCTTTAGAAAAAGAAATCGAGGCCCATGGAATTGTTCTCTTGATGACGCTCGGGCTCCCTTTGTGCTACAGAAGATGACATTATTTAAAGAAAAAAAAGACTTCTTCTTATTAGTTATATAGGAATACGTTCTCCTCTAACTACGCTCGGGCTCCCCCCTTGACCCCCCGGGGAATCCCTTCACTGCTGGAAGATAGAGAATAAATTACCCCCTTTTTTCTAAAAAAAGAAAGCCCTCCAACAGCCGCAGCCTCCCATGTGGCGCACCGGGAACAGCATCCATTAAAAGAAAAAGCGAAGCGATGTGCCGGGCGGATATTGAATCCACACTGACTTGAGCAATCAGGCTTTCCGTCCACCTTCTTATACTCTTCGGCAATAGAGATGAGATATGTTAGAACCAGGCAAGGCGCGGGAAGAGAATGCGAGATTGAATAAGCCGCCCTATTCCTTGGATGGGACGGACAAGCGGCTGCTATAGATAGAGTGGCAAGGCGAGATGCGTTATGGGGCACAGGTGGCAATAGAGATCTTCCTATATGACGCGGAAAGTGAAGGAGAGAAGCGATCTATGCCTATAAGAAGCTTCTATGAGCCATGCCAGGTACAGTGAGAGTCTTTATGAAACTGTCTTTATGAGCCCTTACGACAGATTAATTGAAAAGGTGGGATTCCCGATGACCGAAGAAAGGCAGAGGAACTAAGAGATGGAGGGATGGGGATATTGAAAGTCCAGGATTCCTACTTCTTGGAATGCTAATCACAGCGATTTACTTCGCTAGCAAAACAAGTAAGAGAGGAAAGAGAATACTCAAATCGAGAAATTGCCAATTGAACGCTCACGAAACACAAGTAAGAGCTAGCTTGCATTGAGAATGAGGGGCCGTCTGATGGACTAGTTTTCAGCTCCTTACTTACCAACCCTTATATATTCTCGAAAAAGAGTCCAAAATCCAATGATTACACAGCCCACTTCGCTCCGCACCCTACCTTCCTTAATGAATCCCCCGTTGGGTCGGCATCGGGACGGAGCGTACCAGCTGGCTATGCTACTGCGTGGGCCAGGAACGAGTACTTCTTAGCCTGAAGTCAACATAATGTCAACTTGAAGTCATGCCTAGTGGGCGGTCCCTCTCCTTTTAGTCTTTTGCTTGCCTCTGGAAACCCCAAATGCAAGAAATGGACGGGCATGAGCCTTCTTCATTCACTGATCAACCTGGCCTTTAAATCCTTCTGAGGTTGAAAACAAAGAAAGAGTACCGCACTTGCCTTTAGAGACCGACAACGACTTGACTTCAGAAAAGAGTTTTCACTACTTTTCACTTTTAGCTTGGCCGCCCTAGAATCACAAGGAACAATTGATGGTTGATCTGGCAATTCAGTTAAGTAATTAGTTAGTCTATCAAGCTGTGAAACTAGGACTTAGGAAGTCTCAGGGGGGGGGGCACCCCTTTTAGGGCAATTTCATGCCATTTTTCGCCCCACGTTAGAACTCTCTTTAACCGGCTTCTTTATGGCTAAACCCTTTTTTGAACACTTAATTAATCGTAAGCTTCATCCTCAACTTCTGGTCTGGACGGGTTCGAGAGTTTGGTTCGACTGAGACTGATGTCTCATCGGGGGTTCAGATGGGGATGGGAATGCGGATTTGGATGCCTCGTATGATAAGGAAGAGAGTTTTTCCAAAGATGAAGATCTAGAAAGCCCTAGAGCAAAAGCTTGTTGATAAAGTAGCTTTGAGGATGGGCACTCTTTTTTCCTATGGGAAGTGGGGAAGTTTCAAGCGAAAGCAAAGGGCGTAGGGGATAAGATCTCTTTCTGCGTTTACTGATGCTAATTCGGATGCTTTTGAAACTGCGTTTGGTTTGGCGTCTGTGAGCTCTATCACTCAGAAGCTAAAAGCTGTCAAGGTGGGCAAAGTTGAGAAAAAAAAAGAGCAAAAGGAAAGAACTCAGCTTGTTTATGATCAAGATAATGCTCAGCTAGCGCTCGATGAGGCAGCTAAGATTGATGAGCTGAATGCGGCTCTAGACGTGGAAGAATCATTCTATAGGCAGAAATCAAGGGTTTCTTGGTTGAAGAATGGTGACAGGAACACTCCATTTTTTCACGCTTCTATGGCGGCAAGAAGGGGAAGGAGCCCCTACTAGCTAATATCTGCTGGTCACGGGTCGAATTAGAGTACTTCAACTTGGAAGCTGAAATCCTACCCTTGATTTCTGCGCTCCCTTGCGGCTTTATAAGATTGCTTGAAAATCCGGGCATTTCGCTCCTTCCAAGTATGATATATGGTTGCCGAAAAAGCAAGTTTCGCAATAGAGCTAATGAGACCATGCCCCGGATAATGGTTCATAACCCACTCGGCCTCATCTTGCAAGGGCAAGGGGGATCCCCTGGCTAGGAGGGTATTCAGCAAGTGCTTCCAAATCTCCTCAACATAAGGGCAACGATCGATAGTTGAAACCTGTTTTCAAGTCCGGGGGACTAGAAGCTCGGTTCCGACCATTCCCGCTAAAGAAAAAGCCCCATTCCTTACGAAAGTTCACTCAAAAGGTAAGCGGTCAGACCTAGGACATGTGGCATAGCAAAAGCCTTCGCCCTTAGCGAAGGGCTTTCTGAAAGCTCCATTTGAAGCAGGTGCCTAAACAGATGGATGATTCAAGTTCAACTTATTTTGGAAATGCTACCTCAAGAGAAGGGGCCCCTGGTCCGGAAGATGCCTTATATGATAGGGTATATACTACTACGATTGTATCTATTCGCTGAGAGTCCCAATCTTCTTGAAAAACGTGATACGCGGAACCTTGATGAGTTCATTTTCCAGCCTACATTTAGTAGTCTCATTCGACAGCGAAAATTCATGCTTTTGACGTAGCATCGGGAGTTCACTTGGCTAACCTTTTTATGGTGCCCCATGTTCCTATGGTATCCCAACCCGAAATATTAAGCTTTTGCTGTGCCATTGAGAAAGGAAAGCGCACTCGCCATGCCGTGTCGTAAGACAAAAAGTCACCCGCGGGAGCTTAAGACCAATATCTTGGGGAATGGCCTCTACTCTACGAACCAAGTCTTTCTGACGAGGCACCAGCCTTCTTTGATCCCTGAGTAGCATTTCCTTCCACTGAGGAATGGGCGGATGCTTGAACATAGGCAGATGTGGAACACAGAAAGAATAGATTCAGGTGCTCCTGAGTCAAGAGATTCTTCTCCCTAAGTAGCATTCTTGTAAGTACAGAAGGGATTCTCCTGTCTCTGAAAGGATAGAGCTAAAAGCAATCTCTGGTATAGATATTTATATTGATCCGCTTCTACGGGAGGTGGGTGGGGAATCAAGAGAAGCAAGGCCGGGCACATCATACTCTTCAGGGATTATTTCATGTAAATTTGCATCTTTATGAATGGGGCAAGCGCCCATACTTAGAGCATAATTCGTACCAAGAAAGAAAAATGAGCCAAAAGGGACATGATAGAAGCCCACTGCTGAAACTTTAGTGAATATGTGTCAAAAGATTTTGGTTTTGTGCTCCTTAAGAGTCAGCATGCCGTCTTTGATCAATAGCTATCAATTACCTATAGAAAACTACCCTAGAGTTTCGCTAGGTACCCTCAATTACCTTGAAAATACCGAAGTCAATTAATGGTTTTTGACATGAGTATTTTGTCAACGAAAGGGTCTTTCTCTTTCTTCTAAGGTGTACCGCTCATGAGGTTTCCCGACTGGTACTAACGAAGTAGATCTCAAATCAGCGAAGAGTGAAAGTTGCACGTCAACGGGTTCCGATGAGGAGATTTCGAACTCGGCTCGTGCGTGAGCAGCGGCAATTTACATAGTCAATTTCTTGCGTATCCACCCTGAAAGCGAGAGCTCGAGGCGGTGGGAAAGGAGAATCAACAAGATAGGATGCTCTGTCCCAACTAACAAGAGTAGGAAGATTCCAGCTTTGAATCTTGTGCTTGACGGTGATCATTTCTGCCACGTCATGGAAGTCATTTAGTGCTTTCTGTTTCAATGGGGCAAGGCCCCTTCTTACTTTCTTTATGATATCGGGGAATTTGTTCTCTTGGTCCGGTAACTCCATAAAGGGCTGGTGGTTGGGGGTAGAGCCTGGCGCGCCAATGTCGATGAATCAAAGGTGTCTGTTTATGGTATTGAATAGGAACAGCAAGAATGGAACCGCTATCGCTTGTCCTATCATCCGCGCTGAGCTTCTTTCATTCGGGTAGGTAGAGTCCTTTGCTCGTATGCTTGGCATTGCTATAGTAGCACCCTTCCTTTTTAGTGCACATGAAACGGAAACCCTAACAGAGACTACCCACACGGTGATTTTCACTCTTCCTTCTCTGCTTCACTGTCAATTGATTGGCGCATGAACGAAGCTGTAACGGAGCATGTACGCGACGATCAAACACGGCTTTGCCAGCTGCCTGTGATAGGAAAAATCAAACTTGATCAGATAGCCATCTCGCCTTTGATCTTTTCCTTGCCGTGTAGGTCAAGCTAGAAGAGCATCATTGGACTGACAGCTGACAAGCAAACCTTCCATTCTTATGTCTACATCGCTTCTCTCTTTCTCGCATTGACCGGACAAAGGTTTCGAATGAGCATCCCATGGGACAGCCATAGCTTTCACCTTCCTTCTCGCAGTCAGCTATGTAACTCAGGCAGCAAAGGTTCGAGCAGGATGGCGGTTAGTCTTCCTCGTCTCTTTCGGGTGGTCGGCGGGAATAGCCCTTCTAGCATCAGCATGGATTGACCAGAGACTGGGAGTCGTCGTCATCTTTGTCCATAGTAGTCATCCAGCCAGCAAGGGAAAGACCACTTAGCGCAGTGGAATAGGAAAGAGAGCGTCGAGCATAGCTTTCGTGTCACCAGCAATCCTTTTTCGTTTATTGGGATACTGCCTTTCAGGTGCACAAATTAGCTCTTCAAAAAGTAGTTCCATGAGTGCTTTTTCCCCACCTCCTTCCCGGGGAATTTCCCGCTTGAAAGCATCTCACTAATGATCACATGGGGTACTTCTAGCATTACAAAGTTTGAAAAGTATGATATGTGGAACCAACATCTCGATGATCAGTTTCATAGCTGGGATTCTCTCTGAATGAGAAGTCTCGCATCTTGGCATTCTGTCTGTGACTACTAATGAAATTGAGAAAGTTCCTTTGCCGCGCACGGGCGCAGATGGCTACACTTTTTTTAGTGTTATTTCGGGCAGGGGAAATCCCAAACAACGGATATAGGCTTCGGCCAATGGTGCTGTTTGAAGCTTTCTTTCTAAGGAACCAAGGGAGGTGGGTAGGGCAAGCTATAGAGATGTTCCACAAACATCTTACTTAAAGCTCTGTTCCGAGTGCACTAAGCGAAGAGGCAACTCGAGGACCTACCAATAAGGTACCGGCACCAGATGAACAAGCACCTTCCAATGGCTCTTTTCCCACCGGGTCTCTCACCCTGCTTTCTAAATGTCTGTTTCCACACTTTAGTGGTGTCATTTGCAACTAAAATAACAGATTTGAGGATCAAACCCCTACTTTATGGTCTTGTGAACGGAGTCGAGATAGGGTATGGACAGTCTCCCATAACAAGAATAGGAATACGCGAGCCTTCCCGATGTGTTTGATTTCCTACTAGAGAAAGACGGCTTCTATCACGCCTTTTCCGGGTCTTCAAAAAAGGAATTTTGTGGTTAGAAAACGGCAAGACACCGGGAGGAACATCTATTATTTCATAACCTGCATTGGTGCGGTAGAGCTCATATGCTCTTTCCATAGAGAAAGAGGGAGTACCAAGTCGTTCAGGAGTGGAATATTCCCACGTATCCAGCAAGAAAACGGCGGCTTTCGCGCTAGCGCGCTCAGTCCGTTGCTTGTTCAATCAGTCATCCCCTGTTTGACACCCATTTAGTAGTGCTTTGGGCAGTTATCCGGTCATTCCAATCTTGCGTATGCGGAAATTGCATATCTATATCTGAATGAGACGCTTCGGGCGAGGCACCCCAATCCGTATCAGAAAGAAGCCCGGCAAATGAGATCAATCACTCAGTCTTCGCTACAGAAGATGCCTCAAAGCTTCCGCTTGAAACGAAATCAGAATCAGAAGCGACAGGCCTTTCCTTTCCTAACATGCTGCTCACTGGCTAGATCGGACTGTCTCTACCTTTGTAACTCTGCCTGTAAGGAAGCTTGAAAGAGGGAATTCCTGATCGTCTCAAGAAGAACTGAAGGACGGAAACGACCGAACAAGGCTGTAAGTCTGAGATGTCCCGCTAACCGTAATCAGAAATCGTTTTTTTGATCTTCTCTGCTTTCCCGGAAAGTGGGATTCCTAATCCGCTTGCTACCCGAATAACTGACGAGCGTGTACCTGCCGAGACAAAGCATAGAGCTTGCTGGCTATTTGCTTCACACGACGACGAGGCCGTAAAAAAGGAACTTGCTCTGAAGCAATGTTGCCTGCACTTGAGGTAGCAGTTGTTGTGTGCCATTCCCGGATTTTGACTGGTCTACTGCCACCGATAGAATGAAATATGGCCCATTTCGGGAGCCGTTGATACTGGGGCCTATGTGAGTCAGTTGGTGCCCGTAGCTGATGAAGGCGCCCTGCCTATCCTGGCTCTAGTGACACGATTGGGTTCTCTATTTGATTGAAATGGATTCATGTATGGCTGTGCGCTCCCTGTTGAAGCTGACCCACCAGTGCCCATATTGAGTATTGAGACGAGCTCAGTCCTCTCCTGCGCATTCTTTCTTGGAGTACGGGGCTTTCCAATAGAGAGTTGCTGGAAAAGGACATCTTTCATCGGCCGCCCCCTCTATCGAAACCTAACTTCAGTGCTACCCAGCTATGATTCTATGCAGCTGTTGGGTTTCGACTTCTCGAATTCCATTTCTTCCTGCTGCACCCCTAATCTTTTTCTAATGGCGGTCCATCAAGAGGTTCAATTGCATTCTCTCCCTTTATCTATCGGTTCGGGAGAATCCAATCAATCACCTGATAGCCTATCAGGCCTCCGGTCAGCCCTTCCAATCCGTTTTTCTTAGGGAGTGCTAAAAGGTATAATGGAGAAGGTCATATAACCTAATGCAGCAGCTTCTTGTTCAATCCCCTCCCAACTCTACTATACTGGATCCTCATCTCGGGTACGACATTTCATCAATGTTAAGGGGAAACCATCTTGCCAACCCAGGGCGAGATTCAACTCTACTACATTGACGTAGCTGCTTCCCAGACCCTGCTGTATAAATCATCCTGGCATATAAATGAAAATAGAAAGCTTACGCTCCTCGGGTCTTCGCTGACTCCGAAAGCAGGGATGGAGGACAAGAGACTCTTTCCATCCATTCCACCACCTGCCTTTTCGATTCGAAGCAGAGACGAACCCCAATAAGGTTTTGGGGGACCGGACAAACAAATAAGGTTGTTGAAGGCGGGAAGAAAAAAAGTGGTTTATTTCATCCCCTCAGCCAAGACGGGAATGAAAGACTCCTCATGACGGAACAACATGCCAGAGGTGGCGGAGTCGCCGTCTACCACATAAGAGTAGAGTATAGTAGTAGTAGCTTCAATCGGTTTCGGATTGAAAGTCCAGCCGAGACCCTTCGTTCCCGGAAATCTTGTACTCAGAGTCACGGATAAAGTTGACTACCCAGCGACGGAGTGGATGACCCTCTTTCTAGTTGGTTTTTTCCCGTCCCTTTTGGGACCATTAACCCCTTTCCCAACCGACGCATAGGTAGAACCCATACACAACGACGGTTTCAAGCAAGATAAGTAGTTTATAGTCGACTCAATATCGACGAAATCCCCCATGCTACGCCCTATAGTACCAATTGTCTTGTAATGCACTGCACCCTTCATCGAAAGAGTAGGCGGTTGAAAGACCCACCTCTGAATAAAGCCTGACGGTTGGGAGATATTCAAGGGGAACCTCGCCTAGCTTATCTGTCCCTGTATTATTCAACTCATCTGTCCACTTATCTTGTCCAAAGCCTTTGTTTCGAGGAAAAGATGAAATCAACTTGTTGGCCTGCTTCTTAGGTGCTGCTTAGGCCTGCTTCTATGTCCTCTAGCGTTGCATCAGTAGTGGTCTTGCAAGGCACGAAACAGGACAGAGAGAAGGGGCCACGAACGCCAACCAGCGCACTCTCATTACCTTTCTAGGATTTCGGCAATGAAATCACACTACGAAATCCGATTCGACACTGGTAATGGCATATACAGCCCCTTGTTCTGCATCTGCCCCTTAGCCTGCACCCTTGCTGGAACTTCTCAACATCTCTTCTCATCCCTGGCCAATCAAAGCCACTGGTCATCAGCATGTAATCCATCGGGATCAGCCAGAGCCCAAAGGAGTTGAGTGGACAACCTGCTATCAAAGTTGATGCCCGTCGACCCGCAATATCGAAATGAGAAGCATATAGCCTTTACTTACCCCACTCACCAACCTCGTCTAGACATTGCATTTCCAGTTAGCGTGGTCGGCCAGTTTATGAAGGCCTATCTATAGAGTTCTTCACTGGGAGGCTGTTATACGTACGGTATCTGAAGAAAGCTTCCGGACACCATGGACATTTGCGTATTGAAGGTTTTTCATATGCTGATTGGGTCCATCAGATAGGAGATCTACTATCGGCTATTGTACACTTGTGGGGGGGTGTAGAAAAGTCAAAAGCAAAGTGTAGGTGCTCGATCTAACAATAAGGACGGCTACCTGCCTAGAAGTTGTTCGGTGCCTCAAACCGGCCCCTGTCAAGGCCAGTGAAGTTCAGTGGTTCTAGATTCCTGCCT
>LTAE01000247.1:8427-55927 GCA_001647135.1 Pontederia paniculata | reverse complement strand
TTCATGATGAAAGCCCTATTTTTCACCTACCCGGGAGGGCCCGATGAGTATGTGCTTGTTCCGGCGATCAAGAAATGCATGATCGGCCGGATAGGCAAGGCTTTTTGACCGTCAATGGTAGGTGCGTACCGGACAGAAGGCGTAGATAACCTTCCCGAAGCACTAAATTAGATAGGGCAGATCAAGTAGCGTATTCAGCGTGAAAGCCATAAAGTCCCTTGTTATTCTTTCTAATCTTCATTCGTCTTCTTGTTGTAAAAGATGCATTCGTGAGACGTATAAGAGTCTCAAATAATTGTTCGATGAAGAAAAGACCGGAAAAAGACCTATCCTTCGCTAAAAGGCTTGCCCCGCGTGGTAGAAAGATTCCCACTGTGCAGTAAGAGCCTCGACGTACCAAAAAGGGATTCCTCCAGTGTGGTCAATTCAGCGAAGTCCACGGAAGGGGCCGGGGCTTAGTCAGCGTCGTCGTAGAGGTCTGTGCCGCAGGCGAAGGGACCATAGTGATGAGGGCGTTAGCAGAGTTCAGTGCGGGTCTTTAGTTCTCGCCTGTACGCTTAGGCTCTCCTCTTCCATCTTTTGACTCCGCCTTGCCCTATAAAAAAAGGGCTTTTGGTTGAGGAGACCCGTCTTCGGAGCCTTGCTACACAGACCCCTGCTCCCCAGAGCTCTGTTCTTGTTGCCGCTCCCCGCTCATCTGCCTCTCGTGGGCGTCTTCCTCCTTCTACCTCTACCGACACTACCGAGTTGCGGTCTCGTTACTGTAAAGAGAAGGGGCATCTAGTTGCTGATTGCCGTCAGTTGCAAAGGAAGCGTCGAAAGTCAGTCAGCCAAGCGAGTTGGTGTATTTTGAATCCAGCTTACGTATGAAAGTCTCGTATTGTCAGGAATCGGTTTTTACATAGCTACCCACGTCAATGGAATGGACCTCTTTTTCGCCCGCTGTAGCGTACCACTTGACTCTTCTTTCCTGTCTCATCATCTTGCCCTATTTTTGTGGTCTTTAACAGGACCTGGCCACTTTAGCTATGAAAAGCAGCTCAGTAGAAAGGTCATTATCATTTGACATTTTCTAAGGGCATCCCATTAGAAAGCATTTTTGGAGCATTAGCAAGGACGGTGGAAACTGGATCTCTAGGACCCCCCACTACTTGGAACGGGCTTGCCGCTAAGAGAAAGATATGCCTGGAAATAAATGGCTATATGAGCGAACTTTGCACTATCTTTAGTGAGGCCTATCACGAACCATATCAAGAGAGCTAGATCACAGGAGTGAGACCATAAGCTTTGCTATGCCTACTTCAAGAAATCAATTCATAGGAGAAGTGGAATGACACAGTCCGAGTACTCTTCTCTTTACCAGGTGCCCCTTCCTTTCCCGCCTCAAGATCCGTTGACTGCCCTTCACCGCTTTGAGAGATCGACTTTGCGTCAGGGAAGGTCAAAATGAGGAGGGAAGAGCATTCTTTTCTTTGAAGCAGTGGTACCAACTCGTCTGTGTTAAGTATGGTGAATCCATTCATCTCAACGATGGCCTCTACTTTGTCCGCTAACCGAACCGTACAATTAAGCTAGCAGAGACCATGCAAAGATGCTCCATTTCATTATGAATATCTTGCGCATTGGTTTTGTCTACCATACCGTGTATTAAGACGATTGGATCTCTGTTTTGGCCTCATCATATGTACTTGTCTTTCTTTCTCCTCATGAAGCTAAGCGAAGGATGAAAATCTTGACTCACCGCCACCTCTGCTTTGACTGTGAAGCGGGAATCTTCCCCTGTCTGTTGCCACCAAGCCAACGAAGCAAGCTGACCCCACCGCCCTCTCTGGCTTATCAGTCTAGCAAGCATCCCGCTTTGCCAAAGCCTAAGACTGCAGATGAAATGAAGTATAAGACTCCAGGGCGATCTATCTTTCGTTTAAGACTAGTTAGAGCGGGTTAGCGGAATCGTAAACAAAAGGCTTTGTTGGCAATACTGTTTCTATTACAGAAATCATAGGGAAGGATAAATGCCCATCCTTCTCTATAGTACGAAGCACTCGTAGCACTTGCTGGGATCAATTCTTGGATCACTGAGAGGCATTCTAACAACTTATTCTCTTCCGAAATATTTGTACAAATAAACTATGAAATGCAGCTACGAATAGAAAAAGCTAACACAGAGCGGGCAAAGAATGAAGAAAAGAAAGAGTTACCTAATTGATTGAATACCAGTCAATTTCCCACAAGAGCATACTCATTTCCGCAACACAATTTCATTGCCTTTGATGCGGCTCCTTTAACTGCTAATCTTATTCCACCCGAAGGCTAGTTAAAAAGTAATTGACGCATATGCCACAACACAAAGAGTAGTATCTGAATCTGTATCTGATGAGGATACTGCTGCAGCGGCTGAGTCTGTGGTAGTATGAATCCATTCCCTCCTCGATGTAGAGAATTGTCCGCCTAAGAGAATCGCGAGTTTACTCGGCCCCAAAGCCTTACAGTAACAGTAAAGGCCTCTTTTTCTAATTAGCCTCAAGGGTAGCTCAGACGCCCTCTTCCCATTCATCTTTCCTTTGGGATGAGAAAATTATGCTCTCTCTAATATGAGGGACTTTCTTTCGAAGAGTTAGCAGGGTAAGGAATCAAATTCGCAAGAAAGGGGACATAAATAAAAATGCAAGAGTAGGGGGGCATGATTGACTGCTTGCGGGTCCTTTGGATCATGGGCCACAGCTGCTTGGGTTTAGACCGCTTCACATCATTTGGATGGGCTCGGATCCTTTGCATGATTTCATGTGCCTTTGACGGGCTTTGAATTTGGACAGATCTGGAGGGCCTTCTTGCATGGACTTGGGCTTGCTTTGATGATGGGCAGGCTTGTTGTGCTTTGGCCCTTCCGTGGGCTTTCATCGAGGAAAGCAGGCTTATTGATCCACCAATTGACATTTCAATAGAGTGGTCTCTGTTCAAAACATTAGGCGAAGATGCGGGCAATCAGATACCCTCCTAGAAAGGGCCTGAAATCAAACACCCGGAGAATGACATGAAAATTTCACAACTGTGTGGGACTTCGTTTTGGTTTTGTAAGGGTATAGTTTATTTAATTGAGTGAAGCCAGTAGTCTTTCTGAATGTGATAGCTGAGAACTTTGATTATTCGCTCGATCCACTCTTGCCATCACGCTCTGGCTTTAGCATCTGCCGAGCACATCTAAGCGCAAAATAGAAAACAGTGCTCCATTGGATACCCTTATTCTCTGTTCCAGGGGCGAAGCGGTCAAGTGAAATTTACAAATTCGAATTCAGTGTTCTAATTCTTCAAATCCATAAATTCACTAGGCCGGAACCAATTTGAGACTTTCTTTGGAAAACTGAAAATAGTAAACTGAAACTCTCAATTATATTACATCCATCTCTACATAGAAGTGTTGGAAAAGAAAGCCATCTGAGAGGCAGAGGTTGACTATAAACTTCATCTCTCTCAGGACCTAAGGGAGTTTTTCTAGAGCATAATCACGTGTGTACTTGGTGTATAACCTCAGCAGTATCTTCCATCAGAACCCCAAATCGGCAACGATTCTGTCCTTTAGACTTTGCTTCAAATGGCCGTCACAAATAGGTGGAAACCGCTTGTCAGTTCGTTCAATTCACACAGGCAGGGTGATTGAGGCTTCGAAAGTGTGTTAGTTTGTTCACACAACAAAGGCAGTACTCAACTGCTCGTGCCGCATGGCGAGATTCCTCTACCACTCTATAAATGGAGGCTCGATAAGTTCATCAAATTCAAATCAAAGAAATTGAGTACTAGCACGTATGGCTATGGCTGCTGCAAACAGGCTTTCTGCAATTGCTGCCGAGGTTGCAAAATGAAATTCAAGAGCACCGTAGAGTGCCTTTTGAGAAGTGTTAGAACAATGGATCCTGCAAGGAAAGAAGCGCGCATTCGCGCTACCAGAGAGCGCATAGAGGGTTTGGAGGAGAGGCAGCAAGCGCTGCGGGCGGAGCAGCAAGAGCTCATTGTTCATGGAGCACTCGGTCACCTGGGAGACTAGAAGAAATTAACAAAAAGTAGCCTTCAGGCGTATGTAGTTGCAAAAATCTAAAGAGTCGTTCTAAAAGAAAATGTTGGCCTTGTTGTGGGTCACGAGCTTGTTTTGAATTTCTCTTTATTTTATAGTTGCCCTTTCCTTAAGGTTATTTTGGCCACTGCAGTACTCTAACTCTCTTATAGTGTACTACATTACATGAAACGTAGTTCATGATTTCCCCTTCGCTCTCTTTAGCATTTTGGTTTAACACCACGCAGGCTGCTGGTACCTTCCCAGCTTCTTCATCAGGTAACCTGCCAATTCAACACATTGTCAGCGGCATTTTGCCTGTCAAAATTCATTAATGAATCAGTATCTCCTTTACTTGAACACGGGTTTCGACTTCCCCTCCGGAGGACCGGCTTCGCTTACCGCCTTCGTCTTTCGCCAGGGCTTATACTTCATCAATGTCCTTACTGCGTTTCACGCTTTTCAGGACCTCGATCCAAGCCCTCAGTCTCAATTCAGCATGGATGGATAGATGCCATACGGCCGTTAGCTATTAAGTATTTCGTATATAGCAGGACTGTGACCCTCCTCTCAACCCAATCCCTTACTTGACCCTCAAAACTCACTATCGAGTTGTAACCGAAGTAGATGGACGATGCCCAGACGACAGATTTGACCCAATGTCAAACAGGCCAAAGGCTCTGAATGAGACGAGTCAGGGATCCAGAATGACTTCATTGACTGATCACCGAGCAAGAAAGACGCTTTACGCAGCATTTCAGGTCGGAAAACTCTATAAGCGTGTCATCAAGTTAGGTTAGGCCAACCTCGGAACTAGATGTGGTCACCTTTCTGATCTAACACCACAGGCGATGGCCAGGGATCATCCTCTCAATAGGACAGAAAGAAGGAATCTTCCTAGGAAGAACCCAGACGGTTTCTGGAAGCATCCTTTACTTTGTTGTTCACAGTAGCAGCTTGCCAAGTGGGAGAATGAGGACCGTCGGATCGAGGGCATGAAGGCTATAACATAGAGTTGGAGGCCTTATTTCTGGGACATCCAGAAAAGCCATCCCATTCAAGAAGCCCCTACTTATACCCCTGCTCCCTTCTATCCTTGATGGATCAATTGAACAACTTTACAGATCAAAATGGAATTCCGAACGTCGACTGACCGATTCGAATCGATTGGGCTTCGTTCCGGGTAGTGTTTAGTCATAAGCCTGTCTCTTTTGGTCTTCACTTGTCTGCTTTCGTTCCACTCCTTTCCAACTCATTTCTCCGGTTCAACAATTTCAACACCGCGCCCCTTCTCCAGGGCGGCAGATGGGTCTAGAGAACCTCACGATTTCAATCCGGTTAGAACCTGAGCAATTCACGTATCACTTGAGTAGTAGTACGAAACCTTAAGAAAAGGCGATCTACTAGTTGAAAAAAGGAGGATCCGTTGAAGAGTTTATGTTGTCTCGGTAGGGAATAGTCAAATCTTTTCCAGCACCGGTGCAATATGAAAGAGTCCTTTAGAATTCGTTAGAATACGAATGAGATCAAAAACGCTCTGCCGAGGGAAGAAGAGGTACTTGAACAGAGGGCCGTGGAAGGCCAAGGACAGGGGGTCGTGGAAGTGTTTCGAGCTTTACTAATAGATAAGGGTGGCAAGCTTTCGAGAGTAGGGGCGAGGTCCCCATACTACAGAAGGCCGTAAGCAGTGGCTCGACGGCGAATCAAGCGAAACCAAAGGCATTCGTTGGCACCCGAGATGCTAAGGATCGAAGACTTTTGGGACATGGAACAGTACTTTAAGGCTGTTCGTGCCCCTTTTGACGACCAAGTCACAATGGCAACAATCTATCTCTCTGGGGATGTGAAGCTGTGGTGGCGGACGCGATATGAAGACGTGCTGGAGGGCCGTTGCGAGATCAACGCCTGGGAGGAACTAAATAGGGAGCTCGAGGAAAGGAGCAGTTCCTGCCTGGGAACGTTGCATGGCTCACACGAGAGTCCCTAATGCGGATCGGCACTGTTCGAGAAAATCAAAGCAGACCATGGGGGACTGACCCGAGCTATAGACAAAGAAGGACTTTGATAGATAGAATAAGGCACTCAGACATCAAAAAGAGGGCTACTTCACTATGAAGGGTAACATATGAATTGAAACTAATGCGACGGGCCAAAAACGACTCGACCACTAACTCAGTCCCGCGGGTAACACAAGGCCGAAGATGGATGCGAAGAATATTTGAAACCACTCTCGAACCATCACACGGATTCCGATCCAACTGCCCATGATATGGTAAGAACGAAATGGAAAGGCAAAAAAACGATTCTATGCGCAGACGTGAAAGCTCTATCGATAGGAGCATTCTAGCCTTTTTAGTTAGAGAGGAACGATTCCCTCGTCTGAGAACCGCCATTCACGTCCTCCCCACTAAAAAGAGCGATTGATAATCTCGATAACCTAAACAAAAATGCAGAAGTGAGCGTCCTCTCTCCCCCTTTTTTAGCCAACCCCATTTCACCTTGAATTAGTCAAAGCTCTAAATAGAAGGTCCTTTCTTTCGGCCAATTGACGTTCTGCTTCAATAAGCATTACCTGCCCTCTACTCAAGTGAGGAGGGCATATTTAATGACCAACGAAAGCCTCACTAGTTCCTTCTTCCCGTTCACTATTCCCGTAGCCTGATATGAGTTATTTAGTTCGTGTCTCCATCTCCTTGTTCTTGGGAAGAACTTCGGTTCATTCGCTGCACTCGTTGACATAGTTCTATTTCATACCCTCTTCTTTCCCTAAAAAGCTCAAAACTCAAAACAAGAGAAGCGAAAGCTCGAGTCGGGTCGCTCGGTAACTCGAGTCGATGAGCCCCATTCATTCTTGCCCGAAACAAGTGGGCTATTCATTCCGGTGCCACCTTTGTTCAATCGAGTCCATGTTCTCTATTTCCTAAAACCCATTCGTTCACCGACCCGTGGACCAGAGGTTGCTTGCTTGGAATTGGGCTTTCTTTAGTACAATCCCCTTGCGAGAGCAACTCCGGGTTCGTTCCTAAGACTACACTCACTGCTTTCTCTGTGAATGTTCAGGCATAGGAGATCCAGTGGTAGGAGAGGGGACAGAGCTTTAGGGCTGCAGTAAACCTTTTCCGTTTAGTGCAGCGCAGCGCCTGTTCCTATGAGGGTTTGCTATTCAGTAGCTCGCTCCTTCCGTTCGTGCTCTTCCTATGATGAATGCTTTCTAGTTGTTATTGGATAGGTAAGATCATCGCCTTGAAGATCCAAGTCTTCCCTGTGGCTCGTTCAGTTCCCCCACGCACCGTAGTTGATGAACCTCTTTAATACCCCTTCTTAAGCCCAGCCTTAGCGCTCCCTTTGAAAAAAAACCTTCACAATCGAAGATTGCCCTCGTCCATGGTCACTGCTAGCACCTCCACGGTCCCGTCCTTGACCTTCTCTTCTTCCCGACACCGGCAAAAGGAAAGGATCTGAAAAAGGTCAATCCGGTCCTTCTAGCCATCATCCACGATCGGTGGTCAAGTCGACCTACTAACCCGATGCATAACGACCTACTCATTGTTGGACCTACTGGTTCTACCTACCTATTCGCTATTGACGCTCCATGGTTTCCCCAGTGCACTATCGTCGAGAAAAAGCTCCCCCCTCCATAGTTCTATCCCCACCTCTCGCTCTTTATCAATTTCATTTCAGAATCAACCTGCCCTCCCCGAGAGATGAAAAGCACTCGCCCGATCCTCCAACTCCGGGAGTCGATCCCGCTTCTATCGCCACCTCGCACCTATGGAGCAGGGAGCGGGCAGGGATCTCAACATTGTAGAATAACTGCTTCCGATTGAATGTGCCGGATAATGCCCATCATCGGTGGGATGCGGCCAGTCGGTCAATAGCGAACGAGAGGTAAGATGCAGTGTCAGGAAGGGTTTTGTCCCTCCCGATCGAGGTAGTTGATTCAGAAACGAAACGGCACTAGGATGAAAAGGGCAGCCGCTTCCGTCCGTCCCTTTCGAATGGGGTGTTCCACCCCTACCAACCCCTCCATAACATAACCGGCTGGGGAGGAGATACAAGTGAGTTGTCCGGCAATGGGGTATGGTACAAACAAAGATTGCTGAATGCGATGGCGGCCTTCCACGCCATGAAATGGAGCGTAGGAGTACCGGATACGAGATTCCATGTTCCGCTCGTACCTCTTTCAAGGCTTCACTCTCCTTGCTGTCAGTCTCTCACTTTCACTTTTGTTTTGATTTCATTGCTTTCAGTCGACTACCTTCGCAGCCTTTCTTCATTAGCAACCTTAATGCTAGCCGTAGACGCCCTTCATCGTGAACTCCTTTCTGCTTATTTAGTAGGGCGAGAAGTAAACTCCTCCATTTAGCAATTGAGTTCTTTCACTCCTGATCCCCGAACATCCAGGAGGGAAATGCGGTCCAAGCAGGAGGAAGATAAAATGATATTTTATTCCGATCCGACAATAAGGCCAGCTCAGATGAAGGGTTAGATTCCCGATCCACTCATCTTCAAACAGGGGTTCATCATCCAGAAAGATGCACTGCACTCCAGACCAAAGAATACCAGCCATAGACCTTTGTCTGCTGCCATCCTTGTCCTTGAAGTGAAATCTATACAGTCTAAACTAAGCGAGATTTACAATTCGCTTAATCAGGTCGTGGGTACTTACACTCGAAAATATTCTGTTGTTACCTTCTGCCCATATCTGCCCAATAGCGCAAGTGACTGCATTGCAGATGAGAACGGCAGAGAAAGCTGCGCCCTTTAGTAGCAGGTAGGAGGGCATCTAGCTCAGATAAGAAATTGGCCTTCAATCTTCGACAAAAACCGCACTTAAGTTGTGTAGGGGCATTTAAAGAACAAGTGTTCGATGTCTTGTCTTCAGCTCCCGACCAGCAAAGAACACATCGCGAAGTGATCTGAAGACCTTTCCGTCTTAGCAGGTCTTGGGTGAGAAGCTTGCCGATGACTGCCATCCAACTGCAATAGGAGTATCTCGTTCAATGGGTGCCAGATTTGACTCAAAAAGGATTTTTGGGTTAATGAACTCAAATAGAATCCCGCATTTGAGAACAGTAACATCGGTAATCAAGTCAAAAAGTCGACGCAGGATCGGTAAAGCAGTCCCAGAACCTATGATTGCAACCGAAGACTTCCTTCTTATGTCCATTGGCTTTACAAAGAGAAATAAAGGTCAACTAGGTCCCGGACTATGATTCACATCTACTAGACAGAATCCGAAGCATCTAGAGCAAGACCTATTCTTTCAGGGACAAGAGGGGATTCGAGTTCGAGAGCAGTTCCTTCTATGCCTAGTGGCTTTGGAAAGGCATACCTTGACTTTTCGAAGACAATGGATTGTTCTCTTACAGTTCAATTCCAGATGAAAAAGAAAGCTCCTTCCAATCCTCGATGTCACTATTGCGCGAGAAAAGGCATGAAGTGAAGGCTTTCTCTACTCTTGATTCACTTGCAGCATCTAGCCTTTGAAAGCAATTACCATGTCTTAGAAGGCGGATTAACTGTAAATTCCTCTTTTGGACATCTGAGAAGAGGGGGAAGGCCTTCGCGCAGGCGGGTCAGTAGATGCTCTAGAGGCACATTGCATATGTCTTATTGATATCCCAGAATCGAAAGCCAGTGCCAGCTAATGATACATGCCATCCATCCGGCTAAAGATCGATAATCTATTCGCCGCAAACCAAGGGCGCAGCTTTGTCCACCTGTGCACCTTCTTCTACATGGATGTCAGTTGCTTTAAAGGAAGAAGGTAAGAAAAGCAAAAAAAAGAAGGGCAAGGGGCGTAGGGGGAAAGTAAGAAGGCAAAGAGCCTACTCTATCAAAGATCCAAGCAGCGGTAATTCCCCAAAAGCAAGAGCTGATGAAAGGGAAGCGTATGAATGCCAATGGCTCGCTTCGAAAGACAGAACTCTTCTTTATATACCAAATTCGAAGTCTAGTTCGCCACAAGACATGCGCCGAAAGGGGTCCCGCCTATGTGGAAGAAAGAGGGTTTGATTCACTCTTATCTTGAGAAAGAAAGAAGTCAAGTTGGACCAAAGAAAAGAGAGAAAGCGACCCGCTTCAGACATTTGTTTCCTCCCGCCATCCATGTAATGTAGTTCAGCGCCTCTACCACCCCCGAGAAACTGACTCCTCTTCTTTTGACTGACCGGGGAAGATCAAACACTTCAATCAATGTGAGATTCCTTAATGCCTCACTGAAGAATCAACCAGAATTTTCCATGGCCGACCCACTCCCATCATAAAACACATTACCGATCGCCTCAACCGTAAAAGAATAGTAAGTTGCATTTGATCGAGATCAGGACCCCCAACGGGGATAGGGGCTGAGGTGAATAAATGAATGAATAAAGGCTCGTGCCCTATTAATTAATCAAGTGCCATCCATTACATCAAGTAGGTCTATTCCACCCGTTGCTCTGTTAGAATGGTCCCGAGCGTATCTTTATTTTCCCACTTTGACTTCGCACTCACCGGGCAATAATCACGATGAAGCGTCCAGGTAGAATCATGGGGTAGGTTAGAGGCCTCAGAGTGAAGTCGTTGTAACGGCAAAAAAGCCTGCCGATGACCTCGTGCTTCCATCAAACGAAGCACTAGGCTCACTCCTCCATCGTGCTGACCAAGGACACAACCCGTGGATGCTTCCATTACTGACAGATACATCCGTAGAGGTCGGCGAAGCATGATCAAGGCGCCCGCGCAGAATTTCAGAGAAACTTGGACCCGACTGGACCCATTTAAACAAAGTTCTAATTCCAGCTCCGACCAGGGCCTGAGTTAACACTACGCAACCGAACGGATCATGGGCCAGAACACCCCTATTGGGCGACAAAGTGGACCTTTACCCGAAGCGTCAAGCTGATTCTATGACGCTTCCAAGCCCACAAAGGCGAACGAAATGACGTATATAGCTAGATATCGCTACTGATGCAACTGTACGAAAAGTTGTCTAGTGATCCGACGGTGCCGAGTAGAAGGGCTCTCGTCCAACGGAGATTCTTTAGGTGTTCCGTGAGAGGGGCAGGGGTGAAGAAATACCAATAGAAGTACTGTATCAACGTTATCTTATCCTTGAGAAGTCCTATAAGGCTTCTAGAAAGCTTTCTAACGATCGTTGACAGAGCCTACAATAGAAATAATTCTCTCGAGATCGGGGTTAATTACTATGGATGTTAGGTGGGGAGTAGGAATCAACGAAGAATCCAGGAAAGTTGACTTCGATTCCCCTTTGAAAGCGAGCATTTTCATTTTAGACCAATGATTCAAGAAAGGTAAAGCAGTCAGTGAAAAAGCAAGTAGTTCGTCTCCATAGGTTCTCTAGTCCCCTCTCTCTTTTCCATAATCTTATCTTTCTCTTAAGATTCTCTTGGGTACGGTGAAACTCCCAGCCCTGCTCTAACCTAGCTTTCAAAGTAACTGGCTCAACGGCCTAGATAGGGAAGTGAGAAGGAATGCTACTCCAACTGGTACACAAGGGGCGCAGCGAAATGGAACTAGATCGCTTGGAACTGGCAAGGAAATTGGATAGCAGACTCGCCGGAAAGGACAAAAGTCAAAGTAAACTACTCGATTTTCTATTGGCCATGCCATCTTAGTCTTTCCAGGTAAAGACTCTCCAATATCTCATGGGAAGAAAGAACAGGATAAGACACATACTTGAATCCTTGCCCTAGAGCCGCCCTTTGAGCCCTTTGACTATATTATATCCCTACCTGGTAAAGACATATACATTCCAGGCCAAAGAAAGAATCTGCGTAAGAAGAAGCATACCTTTTTATCCTAGCCTGCCCCAACCTTTTATTTGACTCTCTGCTGGCTTTAAAGGAGGAGAGGCACCACTTTGTTGTCAAGCTCCTGGAAATCCATATTCTTTCCTCCCCCGAAAAGTCAAAGGGCTTACCTTATGACTCAAACTGGTTCGTAAGCACCCAGGACTGCTACTATCTACTATGAACCCAGGCACTTGGACTACTAATACAGGGGCAGCTTGAAAGGCTTTCTACTAGTCAGATGGGACAGAGTTAGACCGGGGGTGAAAATACCTATATTCCAAAGCCAGTCGTAAAGATGAACTGTCTTTCCTTTGCTTGCTCATATTATTAGTAGTGCCAATCCCCCGGCCCAACTAGTCTTAGCCCGCATTTTTGACATGCTACTTACATTCAGAACAACCCTCCGGGTTCATAACTAACCCTATCATAACAGATGAAGCGGTCCCCCCTGTAAACAAACCAGAAAATGGTTTCCTCCTGTTCTCTGAAACGTTTTAAGCGGAAACAGCATTCCAGCGTCCTTATCCAACTCGACCCGTTTTAAGGCGCGCAAGCGGGCGGTTTGCCTCGGTTCATAAAGAGTAGCTTCTTCGGGTTCGACAGCGAGTCATTCAGGTAGTTCGTTTCGTTCATTCAATGTCGCATTCGTCGGATTGGTAAAAGAGAATTCTGTACCTGTTCCTCGAATAAATCTCTTCTCTTGGAAATGGCATTCCACCTGTAAAGCCTTTACCCTTCGTTCGGAATAGCACTCTATCATCCCCCGGTTCTTTTCTGGTTCATTGCTATGCCCGGAAGGCAGGCCTGGTTGGTACGAAAGTTGAAAGTTTGATTTCTGGCAGAGGAAAGAACTCATTCTGTAGTTCGGGCCGAAGAAAGAACAGAAATCCCTTGTTCATTCCTTTTCGCTGCGCCCCTTATATTAGTGAAAACCAAGTGGCCAAGCTATACGAGTGTGAAAATGCTGCATCGACATCAATCACAACTCCGCCAATAGCCCCCTTTGCTTGAGGTGGCGTTGTTCGGGTTGGAGAATGCCAAGTTGGAAAGCAAGCTAGCCCCGTCGTATGAAAGTGAAAGAGCTGCAAGGTTAGCGTAGTTCGGGAGTGAGTCCGCGTATCACCTAGCTGGGGATTCCTTCTTCCAAAGCCCTAAGCAACAGGTCCCATACTGTCCTGTCCTGAACTAGAACTAGAACTACTGGCTTTACTTGACTTTAGCTACAGGGACAGTTTCACCGACCTAACAGCCAATA
Organism: Pontederia paniculata; assembly: GCA_001647135.1. NCBI lineage: Eukaryota > Viridiplantae > Streptophyta > Magnoliopsida > Commelinales > Pontederiaceae > Pontederia > Pontederia paniculata. The sequence continues at coordinate 42,828 of LTAE01000247.1, read as the reverse complement.
AACTCAAGCTGGAATCAGGTTCTCCTATTTATTTCCACTTCCTTATAGGCACCTCTAGAAAGCTTTGGAACGACAGTTTCACTTACTTCGCACTGGTCTTCAAACTGGCCTTTTAACTTTAGCAAAGAGTATATTGGAAAGAACGGCGTTGGGGGAACTCTTTGCTAATCGAGGGCTTAACTTCCGATTTAGCTATTTCACTTCCGTTTGGGACATTGGAATCGAAGCCATCGACGCTACTTGCCTTTTAGTAGATCGTGGAGGTAAGCCTCTAGCTTCTTCTTATTATCTTATATTAGAAGACCGACTACCTTACTAGAAGCAATTCCTCTATCTGACATTGACCTCATCAGTTGTAGAAAGATTATCTCTTAAGTAAGTCTTTACTACATTCTCTGTGCTCACTCTGCTCTTCTAGCCTCAGTCTTGTGCTAGTGGGTTGGTTGGCTGACTTGAGCTAACAAGGGGCTTAGTTCAGGTGCCGCACGCTTTCCTTAGCAAGCAGAGTGCTAAGGCCGTGACAAGTGGTAGCAGAGCGGTGGGGAGTAGCCTTTGTTGGAGGAAGTCCTCATGGCAAGCGCATATGAGGTGGCTAATCCGGACCAGGTTCGAGAAGGGGTCCCAAGCAGAAGAGGAGAAAGGGTCATTCCCCCTATTGAAAGTGAAAGAGGGCCTTCCCCTGTCTTCTGCCTACCAATGGAAGGAGAGAGCCTTGAGTCAGAATTCGAGGAGCTTCGAGGCTTGGATCATTCAATGCTTGGATGGATAAAGAAGCAAAGGAAAAGGACCAAAACTGTACTATGGAATAAGGCGGCCACTTCTACAAGAAAAGGTAGAGTAAATGCGCGGGGACTACCTTATGTGGAAGCGGATTAGGGCCAAGCTGTCAGAAAAGGAGACCTTTGGCTAGGGACACCTTCAACCAAGACCTAGAATGGTTCAAGGGATGGTAGGGAGCTGGATAACTGCTTGTGGCAGCTAGAGCGCTCTTTTTAGGCCACCAAGCTCAAAGATCAAGAGGCCAAAAGAGGCTATGTACTTGACCGAGACTGATAGGCTGTGGTGGCGTAGGCGGCATGCTAATATGGCACGAGGCACTTGCACTATCAAGACTGGGGAGGACGCGAATCAAAAAGGAGTTCTAGACAGACCCGTTTTTCGAAAGAACTGAAAGCGCTTCAAGCACACGGGTTCCATACGCGACTACGGGAAGGACCACACTCATGCTCGAGGTGCTGGATATACCAGAAAAAGACTTCTTCTTCCACTTTATGGATGGCTTAGAAAACTGGGACGAGAAAGAGCAGGAACGGCGTGGGGTGAAAGACCTCGCATCGGAAATGGCGGCAGCAGAGAAGCTGATAGACTTGAAGAAGAAAGACTCCGCCAAGTACAAGGCTAACAAGAATGCCCAAGGAAAAGAGGGGCGAGAGAAGGAAAAGGAACACAGTGGCGACAAGACTGACGGAGTAGAAGGTTCGGTTCGCTATTTGCTACTGTCTAATCTAGCTTACGTGTGCTTTCTTGAAATACGAGGTCCTTCAAATTCCGCTCGCCCCGGTCCTTGATCGAAGGTCTGGTATCCGCACCGACGCGACTACTAATTCTTAGGCATGCTCTACCTCGCACCTGACCAGCAAAATGACGTATAGTAACGTCATAGCTGTGACCCGAACCGCAGTGCTCATCAAAGAAGGTAGTGTCTTCTGCATTGCGCTAAATGATAAAGCCTTTTTATTCCCATGTCTTTCTTGGCCACCGGCGATTTCTGCAAGAGCAAGAAGCGGAACAAAAAAAAGCTTTTTTCGAAAGATGGAAAGACGGATTTCCGATTGCATAATTGGACTGGGTTTCACATTGCCAATAGCTCTTCTTGTTGCCTTGAGAGCAGGACGACTAGGCACATCAATTAATGCCTCAATCTGGAAGAGAAAATCGACGACTTAAGTATCACTGTACTAAAGGAGCGCAGCTATAGAATACCAATTGAAACGACTTTTGTCTATCTATAAAGATACAACCGATATCAACTTTTCCCTACCGCAACTCTAGTATTTTTTTTCAAGAGGAGACCGTGCAGTCTCTGAACGATATCTATTGCTCTCTTCTCAATCAGGGCACGGCAAGTCCCTGCTTTGTCCAAGCTCTAGAATTTCGGATTTCCTTTGGGGGATGAAAAGGGGATCTTCAGTACTATGGATGTTAGGTGGGGAGTAGGAATCAACGAAGAATCCAGGAAAGAGCTGCGAAGCAAAAGCGTGACAAACTCGAATTGGTTTGTCTATGTTAGAAGGTGCAAAATCAATAGGTGCCAGAGCTGCTACAATTGCTTCAGCGGGCCATGCTCAAAATGTTCACCTCAATCTTTATTATCTTAAAAAAGATGCAATTCCATTTCATCTGCCTCTTATTTCTCCCCCTTTGGAGGGCGGTGGTTGCCCTCATCTATATTTGAGTTGTTGGCCTAATTTTCAGGTTTGACATATGTGCCCCTGGGGGGGTATCTTCATCTTTTGTCTCGCTGAAGGTAGCGTCCCTCTCCATCGGTTCCGAGGACTCCTTCGGAATCGATGTACTTCTGGAATCGGAAGATTCGAATTCAATAGGGTCTCTTTTACAAGAAAGAACAAAAATGCTCTTGTAGACTTTTTACACGAATAAAGAACCTAGAAGGTCTCTTTATGCACGGAATTCCTCCGCAACTCAACCCAGGGGACCGGAGAATTTCGCTAGCGCTTTCAACGCTAGCCATTATCTGGCTACATTATCCAGAGAATTGACGGATGTAGTCGTCCTGGAAAACAAGGCCTGTTTACAATTGGTACAATTATTCCTCTCCGAGCCAGAGGAACGCTTGAGAGAAATCCTATCTCAGTCACCCTTTAACGAAGGGCAGATTAGAGAGGAGATCTACGAATTTCTCCAAGACAAAGTGGAGGATGAATTATATAATACGAACATCGACCTCCTCCTCTCTTATATTCAGGAGGTGAACCAACACGGGCTAGAATCGCCTTTCTACCAGGAATTCCTTTCATATTTCAGGGGCTAATCTAATAGACCACCGCCGACGAATAATAGGGACTACCACCCCAGGCAGAGTTTGTGAGCCGTGTAATAGGCGACCATTTCGCGCGGTTCGGGGGGCACTAGAATAAGCCGCGCCCGGCTGCGTCTTTACCCCTATCCCATTTTTGGGCCAATTCCCCCTTCGTACTACCCAAAAATGAGATTCTTGCCGAATCCGAGTTTGCTGCTCCAACCATTACAAAACTAATACCTATGATGTTTAGTACTTCAGGTGCTTCTCTAGCGTATAATGTAAATCCCGTAGCGGATCAATTCCAACGAGCCTTTCAAACTAGTACTTTTTGTAATCGACTCTATTGCTTCTTCAATAAACGCTGGTTCTTCGATCAAGTTTTGAATGACTTTCTAGTCAGATCGTTCCTGCGTTTCGGATATTCAGTCTCATTCGAAGCTTTAGACAAGGGTGCTATTGAGATATTGGGCCCTTATGGTATCTCGTACACATTCCGACGATTGGCCGAGCGAATAAGTCAACTTCAAAGTGGATCTGTTGTGCGAAGAGTGCGTTATGAACCGTGGCCGCCTGCCTGGTTTGGTTGGTGGGGGCGGCTCCTCCGTTGTGGGTAAACGGGAAACCCGACTCTACGAACCCGAGGAAAGGCTGCACAGCTCCCGTAGGGGCGTTAAGACCGGAGCTTTTTGTAGTGCTAGCAGGAATGCAAGTGAATGAATCCCATCCCCTAGCGAGCTTTCAAATCCGCGAGGGCGTCAGCCCTTATTGAAGTAGGGCGCGCTACGGCAACACAGGACTTACGAGGTGGGGGCTTGCTGTCTACTTCGCGAGCCTTCACTGCCCCGTTCTGTAACTTCCCTTCTTTCGTCCGTCCACGAGGCAGTCAAAAGAAAGAGAGAAAGGGGCGGCTATAACGCAGGAGTCGTGGCGGTTGTATGCCACGAGGTCCCTATAGACAAGGGGACAAGTGAATCATCGCTTTTGGGCGCAGGCAGCCCTCTACCATCCATCCCATTGCATTCCTCTCGTAGAGTACTTTACCATGTCAGACCAGAGACATCTATAGAAAGAAAGGATTTCTTATATAAGAATCCGCATTTTGCGGGATCCCGATTCATTCCGTTATTCCCGTAACTATGGATTGATTGTCCCTACCTAACTACATGGTAGTTGTCTAGGGAGCGCAATTGCTAGAGCACGGGAGAATGAAGAGTAATGATTTAAGCAAGAGCAGCCGGACGGACTACTATAGTGAGTCTAGTGACTACAAAAGTCTTTTATTTCTTTGTAGTTAAGTAAGGTATAGCAGCCTTTCCGAGCGAGCCTCTGGGATCTCCTGTAAACCCCCATGATGTGGTAAAGGGAGGATATTAGGGGAAGCAGTGAGTGGAGATTCCCCTGCGGAGAGCCGGATGAGGGGAGACCCTCACGTCCGGTTCGGAGGGCGGGGATATCCCGACCCTACTATCATTATGCCTTTGCAATGTTACTTGGTTCAACTCCATTTGTGACCTTTTCTCGTATGTGGGACTCTCTATCTTCTTGGGTAGATTCTAGATCGTCTTTCATTTTTATAGTTAGTAGTTTTCTTAATAATAAGTCAAGTCAAGAATAATAATCGAACTGGAGGAGCTTGCCAGGACGGCTTGGTAAGCAAGCAACCTGTTATGTAGGCGTTAACTCCCAGTTCTTTCTCTTCTTTCTTTTTGAGGACAACCTAGATTGAGCACGCGCATTTTAGATAGTCCAAGAGCTGGTTGTCTCCTCTTCAAAATGTCTACAACTTCCTTGCCTTCCCCTGCTTCCTTCATCCAACCCAAATGATTGGCTAGGGCCTCACTCTCCAATCTTCCCATTCTTTCTTCTTTCCACTTATGGAATTGGAGTCCCGCTTGGGCACAATTTACTACGTCAGACGGGTTGACTATGAGAAGGGCAGTCATCACTCTTCTCTTCCCTCTTGCAGCATTGAGGCCTCTAGAAGGCCAACAAGGATATCCCCTCAGCCACCTTTGATTGAGCCAAAGCCAACTAAGCGGCTCTTTTTCGCATTTCTTCCTCGAAATCAAAGCCTATAATATCTGTCCAACTACTGAAACTCCTAAAAACAGCTTGAAGGGGGGATATTCTCTAAACTCTGGTGGAGGGGAAGGTCAATAACAACCCACTAACGCGTTCAGTTCGGGCATCATTCCCGACGATGCCCTTCTGTATCATCCTTTGTTTGACCAACTAACTGTGTAATCTCAACATAGCTGTCACCTGCCATTGCAGGATCAGCGATTTCGGCTTTCCTTGTGGTTCCAGTTGAAACCATTAAATATGTGTGAATTGATCTGTTGACCCCACAAAAAGTCGTGCGTCCTCAGGAAGTTCTTTTTTTCTCTCGATACGCAGAGGGGACCCTGTCTCAGGCAGTATATCAGTCGTTAACAATTTGACCACCAATTGAAACCTCTTTTGAAAGAGCTCTAAAAAGACTTTCCTTCAGAGCTCCTACAAGTGAGCAGCACACCAACTCAAATGTTTTCAAAAAAGGCTATACCTCTGCCTAGAAAAACTGGAGTTTCAGGCGCCCTCGTGGGAGACATTGGATGTTGTCAACCGGCCTAAAAATGCTCATGAACAGCCAATATCTGCCCTTAGTTTTAGCTCTCCTCTGTCGAAGATGATATGAAAGAGTTTTGTCACTCCAGTAATCTGTTCGTTAGACAACAACCGTTCGGAAATCACTCTTGAAGAGCCTTCCGCTTCGGCAACTAATAACTATAGTTATAGGCTTCTGGTCCATAGTCACTGATCTCGAGCTCCTTCGGACCCTGCTCCCCTTGCCCCTTCCCTTCATGGGAGTGTCGCTAGTGAAATCACTTCCACGCGCCTGTGGTTTCAAATATGGGAAGGAGAAAAGGGAGCCTTAGCTTCGTCGGTGGAACTTGAAGAGCGTTATGGCGACATCATAAGTGGATTCCCTTACCAAACCGGGGTTGACCTTTCCTTCGCTACAGAAGAAAATCGGAAGATGCCTCCAGCCCCTTTGATAGATAGGTAAGAATCCCCTCATGTATCTCCTCGTCCCTCTCTATGAATGAACTACGCTCTCTCCAAGCCCACCTCCAAGTTCCTTGCCTTGCTGCACAAGGTACGGGAGTCACTGTGATCGGGTGTAGGGCAGCGGAGTGAATACTCCACTCTTTTTCTCTTCCAATTGCAGCTGCGGGGCAAAGACAGAAAAAAGTCTTAAGAGAAAACCGGAACTGCGGAAAAAGAAAAGTACGGTAATTTAAAGCCCGGAAGAAAAAGGACATCAAAAACTCGGTCGATCTTGAAGCCCTTAAAATAAGAAGATTGTCGGATACCCACCCTACACTAATCAAACTGAGCTAACTCATATGGTTAGACACAGAAAGAGTCAAAAGAACAGCTAGGGAAATTGTACCAACCAGAAACTTTTGACGACTCGGACTCTGAAGTGAAAGATGAACTACTGACAGACGGAGATTCCACGATCTCCTTCACATCACACAATCCCAAGTCAGGAGTAATGGGCCAGCGAACTCTTAAAGCTGCAAAAATCGAGCTCGGAAAACGAGATTTTGATAAGCTCAGGGTGGGCAAAAACTGGTAAAGTCACGTAGTTAATAACTAGAGAACTCACTAAGAAACAGGAATCTCAGCAGACGCGAAAGTGAGCATCATTGCGAGTGTGAAAATCGATAGCAAAACGGCCCTTAGATTTGTCATTTGGAGATTCAACAGGCAACTCAGGTTGCGAGACCTCGGATGCTTCAAGCATTTCATTGATGGCTTCTGGTGTGGGTAAATGAGACCCCTCTCTAATCACGTCAATTATTCTTTCCAAATTCTTTCCATGACTCTTGACAAGAGCTCAGATGGCGTTGGTGGGCAAAGTACGTCACGGAGACTGGCCTCCGGAAGCAAGGCCCCAAAAATGCTACATCCGACGCATTTACAAGGTAAAAGAATATTCAACATGTCCACTAAAACTACCGTAGAAATAAAAGAAAATAGGGAAGAGAAGAGGATAAAGAAGGCCGACTAAACTCTTGCAGTTTCATCTCTGGAGTCGGGACTTGGTCCTTGATTATGTGACCCAAACCGCGCTCGGGAGACCGAAGTCACTGGTACTTCGTCCTTTCCTGATTTATTAGAATGCTTTTACCCTTCTTTCCTGACAGGCGAGTAATAAGTGTACGTGCCTTTCCCTTTCCATACCCTAAATCAGGTTTTATTTGAGCCTGGGTGGATACAGTATCAATAGACTATGTAAGTACGGGACTAGAGACTGTAGGGGAGATCCGAGGATCACCTCTAAGGAAGTCTACTTTGACTCTATAGGGTGGGAAAGAGCAAGAGAGCAGTACTCGTGTTATAGTCCTTCTTGAATAGCAGAAAGCGCTAACTTTAAGAGCAGCTAAGAAGCCCCGTGAGTTGGTGTTCTTATAGCGTTAGTGCTGGGCACTTCTCTTTTAGCGCTTGCTGCCGATAATAGCAGTGTTATTGAGCAGGAGAGGGCAGATCCACTTTACGGGAAGGGGAAAGTCGACTAAAGTAGGTTAGCTGATGTCTACGGCCGCTATTCCTTATCCAAGCGAATCTGTTAGTGCAGCTCCCGTTCCTGAAAGGGGCTTTTCTCTTTGTTCGTTTGGTGCTCCCTTAGCTGTTTGTTGCTTGCTGTTTAAGCCAAATTGTCTTGTAGATCAAGTCCAGATCAAATCATCACTGAATCCGCTCAATAACACTGCTAAACGCACTTAGCGAACCAGCGCACTCCAATACAAGCTTCTATTCTTTGGAAGGAAAGGTAGTTGACTTGCTTACTCCCTTACCTTACAGTGTCCAGTGGCTCTGCTCTAGTAAAGAGTCAATCAAAGGATCTCTGTCTGTATGCGCTGATGAGCTATATCTCCCAGACGAAACACTTAGAAAAACCGGATTTCAGGAATGGTAGCAATCGACTTCTTTCTGTGTTACAGCTCTATTGTATTACTGCTCCCCGTACTGTGCTAAATACTAGCCCTTCAACCAGCAAGCACTCCAATGCGAGGGGACCGACCAATCAAAGCACTCAATTCCACTAAAAGCTTCTTTCACGAAGGACTTTTTGAGTTCAGAGCCCCTACTAGATATGCTACAAGAATAGACTGCTTTCATCACTAGTACTAGTCTTGTCTTGTTAAAAGACACTTTTTTCCCGGGGCTAATCAGCTTAGCTTAAGCAGCTAGCAGGGCATTACTCAGTTACGAAATTTTCCCGGCAGCAAGCACTCGACAGCCCAAAGCTGCCTCTTTCAAGAATCGCTTCGCACCCCTTATTTCCTCCACTTACTGTGGTAAAGAGAAAAGATCCGTCTGCTAGCACTCCAATAATTAGGATGTGGAGCAGCTAGAGTGGAACGTGAACACACTGCAGCCACACTCAGATCAAAGCGCTTATTTCATGAAAGAAAGGGACTATACTAGGCGAAAAGAAAAGCTTATTGGCAGCTGCCGACTTAACGAATGGTAAGAGATGCGTGCGCTAGATTCGACTTCTTTCTTACAGCCCAATAAGACCGCTAACCTTATCGCAAGCAAGGGTGAAGAATGAACCAGCAAGCGCTTTTACGCTATAGTTGTTGTCCTTTCCAAATGTCCTTCCAGTGGTTCAAGCAAGCCCTTCTCTTCTTCTCTTGATCACTGGCTTGAAGATTGACGCTTCTCTAACTTCCAGCTTCCAGATACAATAGAAGACGGCTAAAGGAAGGTTTGTAGCTTTACCTCCCGAGCGGATATGAAATTACGCGATATTTTCACCTAACTTTCGGAACTAACCAGACTGACGTTTTCATTGAGAACTCGTGCCATAACTACAATAGGGGAAGGCTTTCAAACTGATGCTCGTAGAGACTGAACTTTCCGGCTTGAAGCTACACTACAGGCTAACGTAACGTCTACCCGAAGTGCTTTTCTTTCCCGTGCTTCCTAACCTAATTCATATTCCACCACTTGATCTATCTCGGGCATATTATACTAAATGACTGGAAAGACGCTCACTCCCCTAAAAGACCTCGCACCACCATTAGTCAATATGATGGTATCGTCAGCGAATAAGAGGTGAGAAATGAGTGGGCAACCTCTAGGGGTGCTGAACCGCATGAAACTGTTTCTGTGAATCAGATTGTGGAGCCCCCTACTAAGAGCTTCCTCTGCCAGAATAAAGAGCGATGGAGCCAGTGGGTCGCCCTGTCTCAACCCACGGCTGGACTGAAAGTAACCTCCAACCACGCCATTGAATAGAACAGAAAACCAACAGTTTGCCTTCAATGACGAAAAACCAAAAAGAAACGGCCATTCTAATCTGTCATAGGCCTTAGCCATATCCAACTTGATTAGAATGTTGCCCCCTCTACTTTTCCTGGATAAAATCATGAAACATCTCTTGTGCAAGCCCGATCTTTTCTATCATTCCTCGTCCTTTCACAAAAGCTCCGTGCTCTAGGGATATCAGCTGAGGTAGAATGGTGCCAAGCCTGTCAGCGAAAATACGAGCTATACTAGAAGAATGTACGCGAAATTGCACAGGCTAATCGGACGGAAGTCTGAGTTGTGTGTCGGCTGCTCCACCTTTGGCGATAAAGGATGAAGTGTAAGATTTAGGTAAGCGGCTACCATGAAAGAAATCAATTACAGCTGATTCTCATCCTTGAGAATTTCCCAAAAGTGCGTGAAGAAGCGACCAGGGTGTTTTCTTTGTTCCCGCTTTTACGTTTAGAAGCCGATTGGATCTGATCCAGTATCCACTTGAAGGAAGCATGGGGTGACTGCTGCTCCACCTTCCCAACCAAGTAGTAGAGTTGCAAGAGGCTAGAGAGCTATGAGATCGATTTGCTTCTGATAGATGATTCAAAAGAGTACGGGAGAGTTGAGCATGCCGACTACTGCACCAGAAGAAAAGGACATGGGACAAGAAGAAGCCCTCTTTGAAAGCCGCGAATCCCTGCCTTTTGAAAGCCTCTTCCGTTATGCTTTCAAGCGAACTGAGATCCCGTCTTGTGGACCTGACCTTCAAGCAATCTTGTCTTTCCCGCTGCTGGTGACCCTCGAGGAGATAGGACAGCAAGAGAGAAGGACATTGGGCGATCCACAACCCTACTTGAGATTGGTTGACGAACTCTCCCTTCAGGGGATCTATCCTTCTGAACGGATCTCACCCTACCGCGACTAGATCCAATGGATTACGCCATCGAGCTCAAAACTAGGGATTTGGCCGATCCATAGTTCCTCACTACCGTAGAATGAGTCTCTTTGCTAACGAACCATCCACCACACGCAATTGACTCACCTACATTTTTTGCTCCCACCCTTTTGTAGACTCAGACTCTGCCTCTGGGGAAGTGCTCACATCAACTAGAATTTGGATGGAGCTTCCCGATGGGTTAGAGCGTTTGCGAACCAGAAAGGGCCTTCTCCAAAGTAGTGAAGTGAAGTGAGCCAGGACAATAAGACAATAGGTCTCATGGGCCAAGCCAGCTATCGGGCAGTGAGTGGGAATCAATCCAGAAAGAGAGAAGGTCTAGTGCTCTCAGCAAAGTACTATTTTCTTCGCTGAAAAATGGGCTTTCGAAGACCAATCCATTGGAAGAAGCCTCCCATCAAGGGTCAGTGGTCTAGGCCGCTTTCAATGCGTCATTCTCAGCTACAAGGTGATCGATCTGCTGCTCCTCCTCGACCCTTTTTTCAATCGTATTCCGCCTATATTGCTATTATCTGTGCCACTTTATGACCCGGTCCAGACTGACCCCGCAGGACCCCGCTTACCCTTAGCTTGCCTTGCACCTGCACCACTCTTGTCTACCCCTCCCTACTTTCGCTTCCTGGCTTGCTTTTTTTTTACCATTGGTAGCCTTTAGTTCCCGACTACTCGCTTTCTCTTTGGTCGTCCCCTCGAGAACCCCCCTACTTTCCTGAAGTGATCAGCACTAGCACTAGGATTTACTGTATCGTGCAATCGAAAGGCAAAGACTCTTTTTTACGGAACGAAAACACAACACAAACCCGGAAGCCCGCCCAGTCCTTTGGGCGGGGTAGAGTCCCACGTTCCATTAGGTGGATTCTCGAGCGGGAAACTCACCTCCGTTGTATATGATCATGGAAGAATTGTGATTAGCTACCTTTAAGATGAAGCCAAGCAGATGAACCTCTGGGTACGGCACAGCCGGAATGCTATGTTCAAGGGCCCTCTTCTTGTCCAGTAACCATTCAGAGTGGGGGACTGCGAAAGTCAATTCGGGAAGCAACCTGTAAACTAGTTTCGTTCCGGAAGCTCAAAACTTGTAAGCGCTATGTACTACAATAACATGAGTTGAAGGGACCGCTGGCTACGGCCTTTCAGGAGTGGAGAAGCGATAGGTTGCGCGGACACGCGGTACTGTCTACCTGTCCTGTCCCCATGCCATATCTATACAGCGACGGTTGGCTCCATACGGGTATAAGCTATAGTGGATGGTTGAAGTCGATAATCTGACTTTCAGGTTTTCTCGATTTTGTCATCTACTATACCCGGTGGTGAAATCAGAGCTGGTAGAGCGACCCTCGGTCCGGGGCCAATTCTATAGGTAAGAAATAGGTATAGGAATAGTAAGTCAGTAGTAGTTAGTTTAGCTATTCCTATCTTCAGTGAAGCTATCTCTATGCGGTTTCATTGATACGGCCTACAGCCTCTAAAATGAACGGTTTTAAAGATTCAAAGATAGAGCCTAATTTGGTAAGTAAGCATACTCGTTGTTTAGTCTGGTTCTTGTGTTGTAGCGGCACCCTTCGTTTCGTTTGTTGTCCAGAAGGGATATCTATACGATACGAACTCTTTGGTTGGATCGGACAGGGAACTTCTATAAAAGATCTTTCCACTCATTCATCATACTTCAAGTCAAAGTCACGGCATGGGGGGGCTGGCTCGGAATAAGAACGAGAATCGGTGTCGTGGTGGTGCTACGAGATAGCGATTTCTCGTATAGAAGAAAATAGATCCGCAGACCTATTGAGCGATCGACCGGTATTTCAGAGAAAAAAGTGGTTCTTCTATCTATCGTTCAAGGGCAAGGGGAGAACATGTAGCGGCTTGCCTAGATCTCGTATTTCCCACGCAGCTCGTCGGTCAAACCAATGATTCTCTTCTCAAAGTGTTAGAGAGACCTTTTTCCGGTATGTAGTGTAGTTCCGCGAGCTAGGAGCCCATCATCGGGGCAGGGCGAAAACGAAGAGAACATAGGTACTTCTTGTTTCTTTTGTTTGTTTGTGTCCAGTCCGTTGTGTGTGTTTTTAGGCTTATCTTATCGGGCAGAAAATGACCGTTTTTTGTTTGCTGCTGATCTCACATCGTCCTTCTTGTTCAGGGTCGATCTTCCTCCGACTCCGAGGAATCGGTCAAGCGAAGCGGGAGGCTACCCTCGCCTCGACTCACCTCTTTCTCTAGAAAAACCCCTCCACTGAGGAGAGCAGAAGCTCCAGGATGAATATGTCCTGGATTCCCGGATTCATTCTCGTCCTGATCCACCATGGAATTTGAGGAATCTACAAAAACATTCTTTGAGTAATGATCTTCTCAAAGAGAACAAGGTGCTGAAGTGGCTGGAGGGGGAGGGGGATCTGTAGGTTTTTGTGAAAGGGATGCTCTAATCATGCATGTTATAGCTGATATGATAAGAAAAACCGCTCCGCGCCTCTGATGTCGATTCATCCACACTTCCATTCCTTGTAGAGGAAAGCTAACTGCTTGCTGGCTGGGAGCTGTATGAGCGGTAACGTCCACGTACGGCTCCGTGAGAAGGTGGACGGAAATGGCCTTGTTGTACCTCACTCCCGTCTTCAATGGGGTCTGCTCTTTTTTTTTTGGGGGAGTATGCCAATATGATCTTAATGAGGTGCGGGGCTTTGCATCTGACATTCGTTGGGCTTCCCTCTGCGGGAGCCAGCGCCCGGCGTTTATGTGCAATAAACCCCTCCGGCCGAAGACTAGTGATAGGTGGTCCCGCGGAGCTTTCGGAGAAGGGTAGCCTAGTGTGTAAGCACAGCAATGAACCGCGGCGAACCCTCAGACGACCCATCTAAGATTAGGGGGGAGATCCTCAGTAGTGGTGACCCTTTGACTCTTCCACGGACTTATACATGTACCGAATGCTCATACGGGAAAGTGAACTCCTGGGTCTGGAACCAGGGGGTTGCTCCGCGAAATCCTTTCTTTCTCGTCCACTCCAGGGGGTGCGGACACACCTGCGCGGATTACAGGTGACGGTTACAAGAATGGCGGGGAAGTGAAGAGTACCCGACGACATTCAGGGATGAATGTAGACCCATCGGGCAGGGATAATCATTCCGGTCCTGGGAGAGGTGGCGACACCAGTCTGAGCTGAGGGAAGCCCTATGAGTCACTGAAACGACCGCAGGAGGCGCACCCGGCGCCCAGCTTCTCGGAGCTGCTATTGCGAAATACTGCTGACCCTGAATACTATAAGCAACTGGGGGGGCTGGGCTGCTCGCCTTCATAGAAAGGCGACCGGGCCTAGATTAGATGTTCGCCTTTTTATAGAATAAAAGGAGAAGGTAAAGGGGGGTTTGGAGATTCTTTCTCGAGGAATGGAAGGCACTACAAGAAAGATAGACTCCTTTTCAAATCGCCCCGCGGTCTTGAAGGGTTCTCGAGATTCGAAATCGTCCAGGCGTGCGGGAAGGGAGCGAGACCAAGCCTGACGGAGAGTCAGCCCCTCCTTCCCATTCTACGCCTGTCAAGTTGAAGAAATGAATGCCTTTTGCTGGTTTACATTCTGAAGGTTGAAAGACCCTTTAGGACCGACTACAAGACGACAACTATCAAAGGTGGTACGCTCTCTCTGCTCTAGACTAGAATATAAGATCCACGAACTCCATCTGCAATGCCTATAAATAAGATAAGCTATCAATCTGTAGGCTTTGCGCTGTTCACTTTTTATGTTATGTTAATAGGGGGTTCAATAGGAGCCCTACTTCCTTCAGTCGCAAGCAAATGAGTCCCCGCCGCCTTTCATCTTGCCCTTGTTACGCAACACGCCAACCTCAATTACATCGACCCTTGTCCCTCTCGCTTAAAAGGCTCTATTCGGTCGGAACCGAAGTCGTGTTGCTTTAGAGTCTATAGGTTCGAGAACCTTCTCTCATGGATTCCCTTAATTTCACCAAGTCATCGCCAGCAATCTGCTCTTATCCCTTGGTGTCAAAGGGCGAGTTCCTGTCTTTTGTCTTGCCCAAAAACAAACAGTCTTTCATTGGAGAAAGACTCTCCCGCGGCAAGGCAGTCCAATCCAGCTGCTTTCTTTATCTCGCTTGCCGCGTCTAGCTTCGGTGCCCCGGGGGTTAGACCGCTTGGCTTAGATTTTCTAGTTGAAGATGCCTTTGAAATCCTTTGTTTGCCTTCTCTCTTCCAGTTAGATCCTTATTTGACAGGGGCGGAGAATCCCACTCTATTTATTAATACAAGAAAAACAGCCGTTTCAATCAAATGGTTTGAGCTTGGAAGCAACCCGCTATCTATCGATAGGCGAGAACAGACTGCTATTGGCTGCTTCGCCTATCTATTCTATGTAGTATGGCCGGCTTGGAGACATCAGAGGAAGACCATCATCTCTATCCGGATCAACGCTTCATTCATTCGTTGAACAAAGGGGATAACCATTAGCATTGAGATCAATCACCACACCACCTCTATCATACATACGACATTACACGGCGCGAGAGTGCATGGTCAGACCTACTGCGCCTACGTTCCGCTTGCTGCCAATACAACCACAACCTAACTTGCACGATATTAAAGAACCGAAGCTACTGGTAGGAAGGGGGAAAGGGCGCTTAATGAATAGGGAGGATGTCGACCCGCCATTACACATGACAGTCTTGCTCTAAAAGTAAGCAAGCAAAGGTTGCCTCGGCTTGCTTTCTCTTTCCCTTCTGAGAGTCGAAAAAAAGCCTTAAACCTACTTAGCTTTCATTTTCTTTCTTAACCCCCTCTGTTAGAGCCGAGCCTGACTTCGCTTTCAGGGAAGACTTTGCTCTTTCAGTTGCGAGTGGGTGCTATCTTCATATGGTCACTCTCCTCTCGTTAACTCCACCCCTTCGATAAAGGATCTTGACCTTCGAAAACCCTTGGAATAAGGCTAGAACTAAAAACGCTATCTCCTCTCCCCCCCTTGTTTCAAAGATTTCCTAAGCAAACGAGATCTTATTATCTAAGGGAAGAGGTCATAAGATATAAGAAATATATATATAGGTTTGACTCGCCCTTGAGCCTCACGCCTTTCTTGACCTTCAGGATGTAGACTTAAGCCGCCTATCCTCTTTGGTTTTCCTCTCCTTTGAGCCCAGGCATCCACTAAAAAAGGACCTTTCAAGGGCAGTATCCGTCCTTTTTTTGACTTAACCGCGAAAAAGACGGTTTTCGTTGACCAGAGTAAGAAAAGAGGCTCGGTTGAGCCTGTTAGTTAGAGCAGACCGGTGAAGTGCTTTCGGGCAAGCTCAATCGATCAGTCAAGTTAAGACGAAAGGAAAGGCTTTCATAGGCCAGTGAGACCGACAGAGCCAGGTTCAACATCAAGAGCAAATACAGATGCAGGGACAGGGGGCCTCGTTCCACGGAAAACAAAGGAAGGTTCGCTACTAAGTCGACCAGTGAAAGAAAATCAAACTTTTCAAAGAAAAAGGCCACAAGCGGAGGCTCTTCTACAAGCTAATGGGGATCATTGAAAGCTCACTGGCTCCCCAAGTTCACTGACTTGAAAGCAAGAAAGGTAGGTCGAAAAGATTCCCACTTCATTTTGGATCGGCACTTACTTGCCTACTATGAATGAGAAGGGGCACAACCCTTAGCACAAGGGGCAAATCGTGTCCTTCGAAAAGAAACCTTGTTTAGTATGTTGGTCTCTTTCATGATCTGTGTAGTCCGATTCTTCTGCTTCGGATTCTCCCAACAAGGGCTATAGTCTTCCTTGGAAATATGAGTAGTGAGGCCCCTTCTTCAAGTCAGCTTCAAGCCAATCGAGATCATGCTTCTTCTCGTGGACCGGCAGACAAGGAAAGGCCGATGTCAGATGGCAGTCAGACTGAGGAGGAGTCGGTCAAGTAGTACGAAAGAAGGGATTTCTGCGTCTATTGTCCATTAGTAATACTCATTCCAAATGGAAATAGAAATCGCATTCTTCCCATTAAGATCCATAGGAGTAAATGATTCATCCCAATCCGGATGTTCAGGAAGGGCATTGTCGACTAAAGAGATGGTTCTGTCAAAAGACTTTTCTAGCTATTGTAGATTTACGAATTGACGGAATGGTGCATTGTTCACACCTATGTTGATCTACCGCTGCTTTACACGTCCCTGGATAGGGACATTTTACCGGAAAGAGATAGACGGGCAGAAGATCTATGAGAAAAGACTTGCTAGCGTGAGCGGGAGGAGTCTACGACAACCAATACTTATCCAATGAAATTGCCAATAGCAGCAGACTTTGACTTCGCAATTGAAGTGAAGACCTCAGGTCTAGGGGGCCCAATCATTGCATTTGAAAGCAGCGCTTTCTAGCCTATAAGAGCTGTAAACTCGTGATATAGGCACGTAAACGTAAAGAAGGGCTGAACCCCTTACATGCTTACGTCAAAACCGAACCTGATGCATAGACAGCGTCGGGAGAGAGAAATTGACTACTATGTTCCATCGTCCTTAAGAGCCTGGTGAGAACGGAAATCCTGGTGCAAACTGAGGGAGCTAAGGCTAAGGCGTAGTCCCATCTGCCTAGTCACGAATTGATGTGATGATCTGCAGCGCCTGCGCTGTACTGGCCGGACCATGTTGTATTTCATAGCCTGCTATACTCCCCTTGCCCCTGTTCCATGGCGGAACAAGGCCTCCCCATCCTACTTAAGAAGATTTCTTTCTACCAAGCAAGAGGGACCGCTGTAGGATTACTACACGCAAGAGCTTTTCACTAACAAAGAAATCGACCAAAAATGAACCCGGAGTCACCACGACTTTCATCATAGCACCACTCCTTCTAATGTAAATGACTCCCCCAATGCCAGACTGAGAGAAAACGACCACCCCAATCATCACTGCTAAAGCCAGAATTCCATTCGATAGCTTGAGAGAGAAAGGATCAAAGACCTCAGGTTCGGTGAACGCTTCCACGATTCTATCGTGAATGCCCCCTTGGTGAACGCAGGGATACCCCCCTTTACTTCGTAATGGACAAACTTCGCCACTGAGTGACTTCTTTTTTAGCGCCTGTGCGTAGTCTGCGGAACACGAAGCCACAGGTTGCGTCAACAGTGGTTCCGGAAGCAAGGCCTACCACGCACTCATCCCAAGCAAAAGACACGTCAGCAGCACGAAGCGAAGATCACACATAGTTGATTGAAGCAAAGCTTCTTTCATTCAAAACGTCCGGATTCGACCGCTTGCCCCCGAAGCATCGCGTAGACCTATTATTCCCTCCGGAAATCGGAGTAGTCGTGCTTGAAAGCTCCGGTTGGGATCGATCGTTGAAGAGAGATTCAATGGAAGCTGAGTAGCGGCTGGAACTAGCGGTTTCCAAAAACCCGCAGACTGAAACTCGAGCCTTTTTAAGCTTCGTAAGTAAGGGTCGATGTAATTGAGCTGGTACATGTCGCCAAGAAGCGAAATTGGGCAAACCCACTTTCTCAAAGGAATAGGAATCACACTCATAGCCCCCCATGAAATTTCTTTTTGAAACTGTTTCCTGACGTTGCCGGACTGTTACTTTGAAAGCCTCACGTCAAGGTCTTCCGACATCTAAACGTTGGAAGCGCCATTTTCAATTAATGTTTTCGCCGACTGGCATACTTCCTTTACCATTGGAGTTTTGGTTAGCATTTCCAGATTTGGGAGTGTTGACTGCAGAGCAGTATGGAATGGGCGTTTCTCATGGGTCCTTCAGACTTCAATGAAGTTGAAATTGATCGGGGCAGATTGCATGTTTGAAAGATTGATGAAACATGGATGGAGTATCATCTCCGATATCTGCATGGGTATGCTACTGCATGGTTGGATTGCTCTCGCCCCGATTCTCTAAAGCTTGCTGTTGTGCTGTTGCTCTAGTATTTCTTGCCTTAAAGTGACACGCCAAGGTAGTAACGGTATGAGATTTGAGCTAGCAGGACGACAGAAGAAAGAAGACTTCTGGCCGGGAAGGGAACTAAGCAAGAGAGAGTTGACCGTTGACAGGGCAAGACAAGACAGGCAGCTAGCTCTAGATGGAATAAAAGTAGGGTCGTGGACAGACCAAGCAAGGGATACTTCAATCGATTACAGATGCGAGAGTTGCCAGGAGGACGGGAAGAGATATTTACTAATTATCTGGTAGACAGATAGATATTCCCGGGAATACTGCTCTATAGAAAAGGTCTGAGCTCGAAAATGCTTATTATTTCATAGTTAGAAGTAATTTATATACGCTAGTGCTCCACCTAGGGGTGGGTAGTAGCTAACATAAGTATGCCTTCGGGTCCCTCTCTGCCTCGGTAAGAAAGATAAGGAAAGAGAGTTATTCCTCTAACTGAAATCGATTCATGATGGCGACTCCTACTTCTTGTGCCTTAACTATCGCTTACGGATATGCTTTACACAGGCGTGTAGTATTTCCTTTTTGCTTAATGCTTGCTCCCTCTTGCACCTCCCCTGCTGCACCACTTCTGTTTGCTTTCTTGCTCTTGAAAGGTTGGGAGGTTCGGGCTTTGGTGTTGGAGATCCGCAGAAAATAACAGTTAGGGTTTGGTCGAAAGAGGGTTACTGAAAGAAGAAAAATGGCCTTCATGTTTTGGTTAGAGATTTAGGGAGGGTCGCCCATGTAATCTTCTTCTTCTGCTTCTTTTTCCGCCATTGAAAGACAGATAGAGATGAGGCGAAACAAATATCGAAGCAAGTTTGAGAGAGAAGAATGAAGCTGCAATTCAAAGCTGGCACTGGCCAGTAAGCGGATCCCAATCCAGTTCCCTCCGTTCTTTACCTAGTAGCAGCCTCTCTCTGATCAAAATCGAGAAATCCTTGCATCTTGGTATGCTACGCTCCTCACCAATAGATTAAACTGACCCTACCTCCTCCATATGGACTAAGCACTACTTTGATTTCCATTCATACTTCCGTTGGGCGGGTTGGGGCAAATCCCCATGAGAAGTTCAATCTCGCTCTAGAATAGCCCTAGGAGATCCTTCTATTTGAACTCCCGGGAATTCCTTCGGTAATGCGAGCAACGAGCGGAAAGAGCGAGTTATCCATAGTCAGTGTAAGGCCTCGTTCCGTGCTAACTCACTCCTCCACTCGCTGTACACTTCGCGAGCTAAAAGAGATGCGCCTTTCGGTTTCGGAGTGTAAAAGTAGCTCCGCCATCCGAATCTCAAGACGCGCAGGTGTGAGTCAAGTGTGAAAGTCGTTTTTTGTCTCGCGAGCGTTTCAGGCCGAGAGCAATAGCGAGATGCGAAGTAGGTGCTTCGGGCGTGCGTGAGCACTTCAAAAAAATGCGTGAAGTGGGATATCGCGAGTCGAGATGTGACAGATTGAGTCGTGAGCACTTCATTCCACAAGTGCGAAATGTTAAAGCAGAATTTCATCGTAGAATATCTAGAAGCATGGCACCCTTGGTCTGCGGTGACAACGAGTGCATCAAGGTAGCGCGCATCGAGGTCGTGTTGCGCATCAAGATAGTCAGCGAGTGGCGGTCACTCACTTTTTAGATCTTCGTTTGATTCTATAATAGGTCTAGCGTGAAAATCAGGTCGGCGCGACACTTGCTGGCGTTGAGTCCAGCCTGAGAAAAAGAGAAAGGCTCGGCAATTGCATAGAAGAATCTAGCTTTTATAGTGCAAAATCTAGCCTGGTTCAGCATCTTTACTGAGGCCTTGCCCCTAATCTTTTTTTCTTTGAATCTTTCTTTTTCGGTAGATACGAGACCTTGATGCATCGTAGAGTAGAGTCAACTATCGCTTGCCATCTAGGCCCCCTCTTCGCCTTCGCATGCTAGTCACATCCCGGCGCGGCGGCAACGCGTATTCAATCATGCGCCTGTGATAAAGAACGACACGAACCAATGTTTCGATGTGCGTTTGCTTCACACACTCGTCTAGGGGGGGCTCGCGACCCCTCTTCTCGAAAGGCCGAAGGCCTCAGTCTGGCGAAAAAAGAACTTGGCTATCGCTCCCGTCGTAAAGGCGCCTGATAAGCAGAGCACGTTTCCTCTTTCGCCTGTGAACTAATCGGCTTTCTAAAGACGAAGAAGAGACCTCGCGTCGCGGTAGTTCGTTCGCTTGGCTATTGATGTCAATTCGAACGTGGATGAAATTCCATTCTTTATGTCAGCAGATCAATACAAGGCGCTTTCTCTCATTTCTAAAAGCGGGCTTTCTCTCATCTAAAAGCGGGTCTCTTATCAGGGAGGCGCCGCTATATATATGAAAAACACATGCAAGTCGCCTACTCATATTCAAAAGGTCTTTCTAAAGTCAAGTTGAGCACACGGACCGGAAGCTGCCCGCCCGGATGACAAGATCTGATGTCAAAGGGGGGGCCCCTTTCTCGCTGTTCTAAACAATCAATGACTAAAGAAAGATATGATAAAGGACCAACGACGATCAATGAGGATAAGGAGGAGGAGTAGGAGGAGCTTTCATTGAAGTAGAGGCTGAATCGAATGATGACGAGAGAGAGAATGAGACAAAGCCTAAAGGGGAGAGCACTTAGACATTTCACTTTGAGTACGGGGAAGTCCGCAGGGAGGAATTCCTCCGGGCGTATTACTGTTTTTCACCGAGGGGGTGGATCGAAGCGATTGCAGCGAAAAATTGACCTGAAACGAAGCACTTCGTCTATTGGCATTGTAGAAAGGATCGAATATGACCCTAATCGTTCTTCTCGGATCGCTCTAGTACGATGGATCGAGGGGGTGCTGCTACGCCGCCAGAGGAAATGCAACACGATAGAAGAGTTCGCTCCGCCGCGTAAGATCCTCGAACCTACCACGGCCACCATCTTTTGCCTTTTTTCGTTCTCTTCCCTGCCCGGGAAAGTGGATCAAAGAAAGGTAGCTTGCTCCCAAGCCAAGTGCTTGCTTATGCTTTATGTAGTGGTCGGCCTTCCTACCTTCATGCCTCCTTGGTCGAAGAGCCAAGCCTGCGCAGGAAGCAAACAAACT
Organism: Pontederia paniculata; assembly: GCA_001647135.1. NCBI lineage: Eukaryota > Viridiplantae > Streptophyta > Magnoliopsida > Commelinales > Pontederiaceae > Pontederia > Pontederia paniculata. The sequence goes on along the minus strand of LTAE01000247.1, from coordinate 21,567 downwards.
TGCGCGAAGGATGTTTTCTTCTCTAAAGGTAGCTTGCTCCCAAGCCAAGTGCTTGCTTATGCTTTATGTAGTGGTCGGCCTTCCTACCTTCATGCCTCCTTGGTCGAAGAGCCAAGCCTGCGCAGGAAGCAAACAAACTTGCGCGAAGGATGTTTTCTTCTCTGCCCTGTCCTCTCCCTTGGCCAAGGGGGAGACTGCATCCTTTTCCTTCGGTAGCTCTTTGGGTTTCCCAAGGATAGCGGTAGCTGGGGCAAAGCCCGCTTTCTTCGCTCCGCGAATGAGAGAGAACGGAAAAAAGACGTTTTCTCTTTGCGAGATCCGAAAGTGGAGAACGCATTGCGTTCTCTGGGCACATAGGATCAAACGTAAAGCAGCGCTTTCTTGGAGTTTGAGGCAGCAAAAAACTTTAGGGCTTGTTGGAGCGGCTGAGCATAACGAATCGAAGCCGAAGGCGGATCAAGGTAGCTTGCTCCCAAGCCAAGTGCTTGCTTATGCTTTATGTAGTGGTCGGCCTTCCTACCTTCATGCCTCTAGAAGCTTCTACAAAGCTTTGCTTCCGGTAGAAGCCGGTAGCTTGCCTGCCAAGCCTATAGGCGAAGGGCCGAAGGATGGAGCGTGCAAAGTCGATCGTGCACCTGTCGTGTGACCCGTTGGTCCTAAGCAATGTCTTTCGCGAAGCGACCCACCTAGCCTTTTAGGGCAATGGAACTTCGATCTGATGCGGGTATCCAATCCCGCCGCTGAGATGTCCAGCGGATTCCGGGGCCTTGACGAATGGCCGGCCACCATTGTTGTTAGAAGAGCAAAAGGCCCGGGGCATAGCAGGATGAACCAATGTGAATGAGTGTAAGCTTCGTTGCCCGAACACGATTGGTGCTGACCACACTAGGTGCTACCGTGGTAGCAAGAGAGGCCAGGCGGTGACAATTGAGAGGTTGTCACTGAGCATTCCGTCTCACACGGGAAGAGAGGTCAAATGGCAAGGCAAAAGGCCATACGCCCGTGTGGCTCCTCGCGGAGTATAGCTCACATCCAAACATCTGATTGGGGAACGGGGCAACGCCCATGAAGCTCCGGCGGAAAGGGAAGGCCTGCCAGGCCGTATGCCCATGGGTGCAGGATTCTTCGAAAAAGCGCGGGCTGACTCGGAGACCTGGGACCTTGGCTTAGCAACGAATGAAGGGAAGCTCGAAGAGCTTTCTCCGCCAGCGGCTTATGTAGTGGTCGGCCAACTAAAGCTCGCTAAGCTTCGCTTCCCCCCTTATGAAACTTCATGAAGTAGTCGGCATTCTATAAGCGACTTGTCGAGTTTAGTTTACAAAGCTTTGCTTCTTGTAGTCGGCCCTCCATGTCTCCGCTTGCTTGCCTCCTTCCAGCCCAGAATGCCTACTGACGTTAAGCTAACCGCCAGAAGCGACACCCGAAGGGTGAGCTTCTGGCGCAGGAGGCCAAGCATTCTCCCAGACGTCCCGGCCTGGGAGCCCCGTTCGCCTTTACATTAGTCTTTCGTTTTTCTTTATTTTATTAAGTAGCTAAGTTTCAAAAGGCAAAGGTGAACAGCCCCCTGTCCTTTCTTTATAAGTAGTCAAGGGCTTATAAGAAAAGTAAGGAAGGAGGCATGGAGGTGGGAAGGCCGACCACTACACGGAGAGATTTCTATTTCTATACCAAGTCATGAGCGATAGCGAAGCCGCCTATAGGCGAAGGGACGAAAGCCCGGGTTAGACCCGATGGGCGATAAAAAAGTACGAAGTCACTTAGCCGAGCCGAGGCTAAGGTTATGGAATTACAGAGTGGGTTTTAGGTAATGAAAACTCCAGAACTGGCTTAGCTGTTCTACAAAGGAGAAAAGCTTTTGTTAAAGAGTCACTTATCCGTCTACAAAGGGAAAGGCGTCGGTACGGAGTCACGTCAGCTATGGATATAGACTAGGCTAAGGAACGGAGTCTTTAAGTATTCACCGCTAAGGGCGAAAGTGAGCTCGTAACTAAGAAAGCCGGTATCAGAAACGAAGCCCTCTATAATTGGCAAAGAAGTCAAGGAACGAAGCTGCTTCTCTAATAGCCCCGTTGAATAGGAAGGCGAAGGCTTTTTCAAAAAGTTTGATAGAGGGGGGCTTCGACCTTCTTAGGAAGAGCCGTACGAGGCAGCTCACGTACGGTTCGGGAGCCGAGCCACTGCACAGGGGCTTAGGTCAACACTTATATATTAGCCAGCCAGAAATTGGAAGCGGGTAAGATGGTGATGAATTGCGATTGGTCCAAACCTTATAAAAGCGGCTTCTTGCGACCTGCCCAGAATGCCCATACATACCTTCGGTTCCAAGACCTTGTGAGCACAGCGAATAAAGGTCGGGTTGAAGGGGACAGTCAGCTGGCTGCTTCTTGGCCACGCCCCCCTGCTTATAGATACGAGATACTTGATCTAAATTCGAAAGTAGGAAATAGCATACCATTAGCTGATATACGTATGGGAACATGGGTACATAATATTGAATGTCATCCAGGTCAAGGCGCAAAGCTGGCTCGAGCCGCAGGAACTTATGCTAAAATAATTAAGGAGCCAGCCCCACAATGTCTTGTGCGGCTACCTTCGGGTGTTGAAAAACTCATTGATTCCCGATGCCGAGCTACTATTGGTATAGTTTCCAATCCCAACCATGGTGCACGTAAGCTTAGAAAAGCAGGACAAAGCCGGTGGTTAGGCAGACGCCCCATTGTTCGTGGTGTTGCAATGAATCCAGTGGATCATCCTCATGGAGGAGGTGAGGGGCGCACGAAAGGAGGTAGACCTTCGGTGTCCCCTTGGGGGAAGCCCACCAAAGCAGGATTTCGGGCAGTAGTGGGGGTGGGGAAACGCAGAATTTAGTTCATGCCACGACGATCTATATGGAAGGGCAGTTTCGTTGATGCTTAACTGTTTCGAATGAAGAAGAACAAGAACAGAGAAAGTATTTGGAGCAGGGTCACGTAGATCTTCTATTTCGCCGGAATTCGCCGTACTCATTTACAATGGAAAAACTCCTGTTTCACTGAAGGGTCCAAAATGGGGCTTCTACACGGCCCTCGAGAACAAACATAATAAAAAGGAAATTAAGGAGGGGGGGGGAAAGGGGAAAAAGTCAAGTCTAAGCTCCATATGGCACGAAAAGGAAATCCTATTTCGGTAAGACTTGATCTGAATCGTAGTTCAGATCCAAGTCGGTTCAGTGAGGGCGACCGCGAAAGTCACCGAATGGGTCCGGTCCGTCTTTTCCGGATCCTTTTTCCATATGACAAAAAAGGGCGTGGGAGGACGTTGCAGATGTCCGGGACGGACACGACTTCTTCTAACGCTAGAAGACCACTGGATGAAACCCGGGACCCGAGCATGTCGTGAAAGACGCACACGGGGCGGGCGTGTTTCGACCGTGTCTCCGGGGCACAGTTGAATGTAGATATCATGAACGCGAGGTGCAGGATACCAGGCCGAGAAACCTGGGCAAGCACTCCCCTAATGTGCCGATCGCTAGCGCATCCAGGGCCCCGGCGCCCAGCTCCGCTGGAGAGGCCGTCACTGATCTGAGAAGTGCGTCCTCGGTTCGGATAGACGAAGGCCTAGCCCCAGGAATCAATAAAAAAACAAGTGCTAAGTTTCATTTCAGATCAGTGAATAAACCGAAAGAAGAGACGTTTCTCGCTCGGCGCCGCACTATGCTCCGCTTCAACAAATGAGAGTTTTCGGTGGAACCGGTGAACCACGTTAGATGCGTGGGGCAGAGGGCTCGTAGTACCTGATAGCGCTGCTATGCAGTGGAAGGGAAGGAGCCTAAATCGACCCCCTTCTTTATTTTGTATTCACAGACACAAAAGCACAGTACAAAGAGATTGGACTCTCGGATGAGACTAAGCAGCTACCGTTCCGACGCGCCCCTGACCCTATCTTGATTAAGACCGAAAACCCTCTATAAAGTGGAGCCTAGTTGAAGCTCTCATTGAGATTCGAAAATAGAAAAAAAAAGAAACTTTTAGGGGCTCAGTAAAGAGAGTAGTAGATTCGTAGAAGAGGATCAGAGTACGCGCGCTACAAAACGCAGCCAGCCAGTTCAAGTTAGTGGAAAGAAGATAGTACTACAGTACTGACCCCTCTGGGGCCCCCGGTTGCTTTGGCGCGCCCCACCCCAACGTTAGAGTATTGCCTTTTCAGCCTACGCTTGCTGCTTGCAGCATGGATTCTTTATATCTAAGGCCGGAGCGAGACTCTATACAGATCTCAAAGAATAACGAACTAGGCGGCCGGCGGGCAAAGAAAGGGGGCGGGCCGGCCGGTCGGGGCCTTGGCGATACGTTCTTCTTTCGAAGCGTTTTGCCAATAGAGCGAGGGCGTCCTTCTGGGGTAGGGCGTTTACTTTCAAATGACAACCGCCAGTTCCTGCAGCGGGGGCGTTGCACGAAACCAAACCGCCCCCCGCCCAATTAAGTACCAGTTGCTTCGCAGGTGGGCCCACTTAGGTTAGGGGGGCATTGTCCCTCAGTTCTTACCAACCTCAGGTATGTAATCGACATCTAGCTTATTCTCGGCTGTTTTTTCATGCCCTTGCAGTCCATTTCTTATTCATTCAGGGCGCCCCTAGTGGACTTGGCGGTGCTCCTTTCTCAAACCAGAACAACTCTGAACGTTAGGGAAGATAAGGGAGGACCACCTGAGCGAACCGAACGTTAGCGGCTTAAGCTAAGCCTATCACGAGCAGCGTCGCTGCTTGATCGCCGGGGAGGAGTTTCTATCTCAAAGTATGGGGCAAAGGATCAAGCGCTTTGACTTTGCCCCCCGGGATCCACCACAGGTTGGGTTTGAGAGCCGTGTGATGGGTGACTATCCAGCACGGTTCGGAGAGCACTTGTATGTAGTCTGCGCTGGTGAATGGAAGCCCCCGCCGCAAAAAAGAAGCGGCTCTTCCCACGGCTCCGCCACCATTGACTCTATTTATTATTATGGAAAATCAGTGTATCAAGATGTCAATCTTAGATCTTATTTCGGTTCGATACGTCCACCGGAGATACTCACCTTTGGCTTTCGTCTCGGTAGGTGTATTCTTCTACATTTTCCCAAAAGGACATTCATTCATTTCTTTCTTCCCCGTCGACCACTACGACTGAAACGACGCGACAAATCAAGATACGGAAAGGAGAAGGGCCGGTGGTGGGCATTTGGGAAAGTCGGGCCGATCAGGTGTCTTCATTCAAGCGAGGGTACAGAGGAAGAACGAAACGAAGTGAGAGGCCGGGGGGGAGGGAAAAGAGTCGAGTCGATCAGGCTCGACGACCGGGAGAAGCAAAACGAAATCCGGATTTGGCCGAAAAAGATGCAACGCTATGGATACCATGACCTATCACCATCGAGAAAGAAGAATTTTTCTAAATCACTTCGGGTCAGCGGGGCCTTTAAGCATCCGAAATACGCCGGGGTTGTAAATGACATAGCGTTCCTGATAGAAAATGACGACTCCTCCAGAAAAACAAAGTTATTCAAGTTCTTTTTACCAAAGAAGTCCCGCTCTGACGGCCCGACGAGTCATCTACTAAAAAGGACCCTCCCCGCTGTGCGCCCCTCCTTGAATTATTCGGTCATGCAATACTTATTGAATACAAAGAACAAAATGCATTTCGACCCCGTCGTAGTTCTTAATCATTTCGTGGCACCGGGTGTGGCTGAACCATCTACGATGGGGGGAAGGAAGGAAGGAAGCTTAGAAAAGAGAATACGCTCTCGCATCGCTTTTTTTGTAGAAAGCTCGACCTGCGAGAAAAAGTGTTTGGCCCAAGCCAAAAAGAGGTTGATCCACTTCATTCGCCAAGCGAATGATCTTCGCTTCGCGGGAACAACAAAAACCACCATCTCGCTCTTTCCTTTCATCGGTGCTACCTTTTTCTTTCCAAGGGATGGGGTTGGGGTGTATAATAACCTTTTTTTTGAGTATGCCCGGGAACAACTCCTAGGTCAATTAAGGATCAAATGTTGGAACCTCATGGGTAAGGATAAGGTAATGGAATTTATAGAGAAATTCATAGACCTAGGTGGGATAGGAGAATTGATAAAGGGAATAGAGATGATGATAGAGATCATACTGAGAAAGAGGATAATTCCGTACGGGTACAACTCTTATTTGAACGAAGTGAAAAAAATGCGATCTTTTTTGTCTAATAGAACAAACACTAATACCTTAATTGAGTCGGTAAAGATGAAATCAGTTTATCAAAGTGCTTCTCTGATTGCTCAAGACATCTCTTTTCAACCGAGGAACAATCAAATCTCATTTCGTTCCATTTTTAGTAAAATAGTGAAGGATATTCCATTAATAATGCCAAAAGGGGTGGAGGGGATACGTATTTGTTGTTCAGGTCGATTAGGAGGTGCGGAAATAGCTAGAACTGAATGCGGAAAGTATGGAAAAACATCTCGTAATGTATTTAACCAGAAAATCGATTATGCTCCTGCGGAAGTATCTACTCGTTACGGAATGTCAGGTGTCAAAGTGCGGATCTCATATAGTCAAAATAAGAAGGGACGTGCTATATCCGAAACGTACGAAATATAGTAAATATAGTAAAGGCAGATGTAGTAGGGGTCGCGAACCGGACGGTACACAACTTAGTTTTGGAAGATATGGCACCAAAAGTTGTGGAGCTGGTCGTCTTTCATATCGAGCCATTGAAGCAGCGCGTCGGGCTACAATCGGACAATTCCATCGTGCTATGAGCGGACAATTCCGAAGAAATGGTAAGATATGGGTAAGAGTTCTCGCAGATCTTCCTATTACGGGGAAACCTACAGAAGTGAGAATGGGAAGAGGAAAAGGAAATCCTACGGGTTGGATTGCTCGTGTGTCCACGGGACAAATCCCATTTGAAATGGATGGTGTGAGTTTGTCAAATGCTCGACAAGCCGCTACATTAGCGGCGCATAAACCATGTTCGTCAACCAAGTTTGTTCAGTGGTCGTAACGTAATTGGTTAGTGGGGACGGGCCGGGACTCAAAAGGATTTGGCGAAGTGTTTGTTCCTGAACGACGGAGACAAACAGGGCCTTTTTCTTTTTCATCGCCGAAATTGTACGACGAACCTTCTTGTTCCAGGCGTACGACCCTGAGACGAGACGTGACGGTGTCACTTTTCCGGCCCGGAAAAGTGACAGTTACATAAGTAAGAATAAGAAAGAGAAGAGCTCAAATTCAGGTTGTTCCATTTTTGAAACGGGTGATTTTTCGCCCTTGATCCAAACTTGAATGTGAACATACCAATACGACGTATTCGCGAGCGCACCTAACGATGACTTTCGTAAGTAGTGTGAACCAGGACTCGAAACTGGCCCCTGCTGCTTCTCCATCCGGTGGATCAACACTCAGTCAATGGAATAAACAAGCTGTTCTGGTCGAAGTGATATCACATTTTTTTGTCTTATAGACTTTCGATAGGCTTTGGACTCTCTATCAGGTGGGTGCCCTTTGATCGATTGGCTTGTCCCGGAAAATGAAAGGCTCCCGTTGTCCGTCGTCTTCTTTTTGTTGGTCCTGGTGCCTTCACCCTTGAAGCCTAGTTCAATGTAGGGCTTTCGAGCAGCCGTAGTTTTTTAGGGTTGGTTGCAGGACTTCAAAGCCGTAGTTTGCTGGGGAAGCGCATATCGGATATCGGATCTGGAGTACACACTTAAACAGAGATTAGTATCCGCCTTCCTAGAGTAAAGGCCCTAGCCAATCATTTGGGTGGGATGGGCGAGCTATAAGCTAATCAAAGAGTAAGATGACCCCAGAGGCAAGTCAACCAGATGTAATAGATGGATAATGAGGGGAATTTCATCTCATGTCCTACCCTATATCTTTTAGGCTCCTACTTTCCTTATACCAACTGGCAATAAATATATAGTTGATATATGCGAAACCATTAGTCTTTATTTTCCATTGACAAGGCGAACGATAGAAAAATGGAATCCGCTGTGTCAGATGGTACTTCAACCAGAACAGAGTAGCATGGGTCCCGATTCCGGGCAGTAAGCTTTCGAAGCCTGTGTTCTCCCGAATAGCAATAGAAGATTTTCAGACGCAGATGGCGGTTTCCAAAGGAATCGGGGCGTCTTGATTCTCCTGTGAAAGCTCAATCACTATCACTCACTGGAAGCATCTATCCTTTCGAAAGAGGGGGATAGACTCAACCAAGGAAGGGAAAAGAGATGGATCAGGAGTTTACTCGATTTAGTTGGAGAGGGAAAAAAGCGAGTCAACCGGTCGGGTTCATTGTTTTAAGCAAGGTGAGAGTTCTATTCTGTGGGGCAAATTAAGACTCAAACGTACACGAATAATTGTCAGTTTTTCCACGGATCGGCACACTTAAGCCCGTAATTGTTGGCTTCTATCTACTGGCACTACCCCGAATCTTGCTGTGGTCCAGGAAAAGATTTATTTCCCCTTTAATCAGGTCGATAATAACCTTTCTTTTCGGCATAACACGAGCACTTGCCTTCTGGGCTACTACTAAACTCAACAACTTTTATGAAGGTGATCGACGAACCTCTTTTGCGGCTGAAATGAGACTTTCTTATTTCGGGATTTTGATGACCCCTTTTTTTCTTCTAAACCGGATGCGAGTCTTCCTACTATTCTTCAAGCCAGTCAGGAACCTAAGCAAAAAAGAGACTGCCTTATCTTATTAAAGGAAAAGGAGGATCTATCATTTCGCTTTGATCTAGCTTTGGTCTCTGCTAACTTTATTCTATAAGTACTCTTAGTGAGACTTTTCTCACTTATTGATCACATAGCTTAGAGTTGTTCTCGATTTTCTTTTGCAGAATGATTAAGTGGAAGCGAACAAGCGTAGGCCGAAAGGACGGCGCACTTCTCTTTCTTCGATGGACAAGACTTTGAGTTACACTTTCCTTTCCTCGCTCGGTTCGACCTTTAGTTGTTAGGGCCGAATTTGCTTTACTTGTCAAAGGGAAGGACAGGACCGTTTAGTAGTGTATCTTAAGAGTCAACGGATTTCTCCTTGTTGGGAAAGAAAGACGACCTTCCCTTTATCGTAGATAGTCTCAGTGAGAGCGACTCTAGTCTCCCCCGATCTTAAGTTAATGTGATTTCTTGGGTCTTTGCCTTGAACCGGATTACCCTTTTTTTCTTATTCAAAGTAAAGTGAAAGCGTTTTTCTCTCTCATCTTCTTTTTTTTGTTCGAGCCCCTAACGGGACAAGTAAAGGGAGAGTGCATTGAATAGTCAGAGTATTTTGATTTTGGGGGGGGGACGAGCATAGTTAACCGTGAAAAGTGTGCCCAACCAAGCCAAGAGTCAGAGAATAAGAGTGCCCTATTTTCTTAGTGATCGAATCAGCTTAAGGAAGCTAGGCTCATCAAGTCGAGCTGTGCAAGATCTTTCTTCTTAACCTATCTATCTCTTCTGAAGCTTTTCCTCATCTTTTGGATAGATAATGGACCAAGATCTGACTCTCCACGTCCCCTTCGTAAAAGAAAGAGGAGAGAGAGTCAAAGCCAAGCAAGATAAAGAGTTGAGTCGGTCGAGTACAAGAAAGAAGAAAAGTGAACCATAAGGTTCCAAACCCTCTCCTTACCTCCTTGTCTACTCGTTCAGGCTAGCGAGAAGTCAGGCCAAATCAAAGAAGAAGCGCCTTAAGCCTCGGAAAGAGGAAGGTAGCTAACTGGCTCGAAGGAAGGAATGCCCTTGAGTGCATCCCAAGCCAACATTCTATGTACAATGCCTCGAGTAGACATGTAGGTACTTAATTAAGTAGGGCGAGCAGTGAATAATAGCTTTTGTCGAGCCAGAAAAGACTCATCAGACAGGGCAGATAGAAGGCGAGTATAGTCATCAAAGAGTGGAATGCGGAGTGGTCGAGCCTACAACTAAAGAACTAAGGGCACCAGAGGATGAAAAGAGCTAGTACCGTTTTCAGCTAGTGCCGTTCAGTTAGCCAGTAGCTAGGGCACTACAGAGATAAGAGGAAAAGACTCTACCAGAAGTCACTGATTCAGCAAGTCTGCAAGTGACAATGTGCAGCTCAAAAAGAAATCTGCATTTGCCGGTCGAGAACAAGATTGATGATTGACTTATCCACTAGCTTCACATGACATTGTCTTTGAAAGGTCGAAAAAGCAAGAAGGATTCTATTGACTGACGACTGATCGTCGGGTTAGCCCACTTGCTGCTCTTGTTTTTGGCGTTTAATTCGATCCCTTCATGCACGGCCACAAGAACTGTCTGTCCAGTCAAGATCAAAACCCGGTCTTTGTTGGAGCTTCCTTGAGTGAGAATCTTCACTGCTTGAGCACGTGGAGGTTATTCATATTCTCGATTGTTCAATGCAGACTTTGTGGCAAGGACCGACTTATTGAAAGCGGACCCTTTCCAACCACCCCGACTAGCCTAGCCTTGCGAACTCTTCGGCTAACCGCTTGATGTGTTTTCTTTATTTTAATAGTTCCCTCTGGAAAAAGCACGAAACTCAAGGACTTTGCCACGAGAAGAAAGAGCCCTACTTGTCGGTCGAGAGGAAGTCCATCCGTTCAGAACGAAGGGGGGTCACCTCTCTCTTTGCTTGACGCTGACATCGCAGGCTGAATACTCAGGAAGAAAGATGAGTGCTGCTCTGGCGTTCGAAGTCCGTCAATTAGAGATCAGAAGATTCAGTCGTTCCGTTGATCACGTCCATTAAGCCAGACAAGCATGGTTCAAAGATCAGCCTATCCGCCCGGAGAGAAAGCTGCCCGAGGAGAGATTGAGAGCTCCAACCGGGATCTTCGACTCACGTATCTTTGTTTTCCTTTGGAACCAGGGTCTGAACGTATCCCGCATGATGTGCTCCGTCTTCTTGGCATGAACCTTTCTGCTTTCAAGTCCTGGGGAACCACTCCTCTTGTCTTGCCAGGCAACTCAACCTATTCTATTTGTCTGCTTTCTTTCCACCGACCAGGCTTACTGTGGCGAAAGAAAAGTGCTCTAATCAACCTGAGACCACTGACTCTCGGAAATTAGAGATCAATCGCCTTCTTTATGATCAAATGACTTTGTGCTCTATGTTGATAGGTAGAAGAGAAGATTGATTTTCTTATCCCGTTTTCAAAAGGGATGAAAGACGATTTCTGTTGATTGACCTCCTTCTAGTCATGGACACCCTCTCTCTCGTCTACAACCCTTGTAGCACTCTTTCTTGGTTCAGCCAACGCCGACGTCAACCTCAATAATGGATGCTTCGACTTGGATGGCTTTGTAGGCACTGCCCTTTTGCTTCTTCCTCTGACTGATGCATACAACCCGTTGTTGTATAGTAGTTATTCTCTTTATTTGGCATTGTAGTGTGCATGAACGAACGACTGATTGATTCACATCCCCTTCCCCTGTTGGATGAAGCTCTCGATCACTCTCTCTTCCTAGGAAGTTGAAGAAAGACGAGACTCTCTTTGGGTGCTCATGTCGCCCTCCACCATAATGTACAAAAGACGCCATCCATCCTGCTGGGCAATCATCCGAAGAAGCAGACTGAATCTAAAACCGAAGGATCAGATGCGGGCGGACGAACCTATCCAAGATCATCTTACTGACCCATTAAAGAAATTGTTAGCCCTACCCACTGAGAAATCCGAACTCAACAACGACCAATCCAAGAGCTAAAGCCAGACAGCTCACTGGATCAATTTGCTGAACCATTTCTATATCTGGCGAGATCCGTTAAAAAGGATCAACAAAACCTCTCCTTCGCAGCAGAAGAGGGAGCCCGCGGCGAAGTGAAGGAGCCTTGCACGCTATTGAGGAGTGAATCCAGGATCTCTTCCGAGAATCTATCCTGGCTTTCCTCTTCTGGGTCGAGCCCAACGTCATGCCGACTCCCAATCACTGGAAGATCGGGTGAGGAATAGGATGTCGGGGTGGTAGGAATGACTTGGAATGGGGTGGGGGAATCTACTTTCATTCAATCTCTGCTTTCGGGATTCCCGACCGGTGACCACCATCTTCTCATTCCAAGTGGAAAGAGACTATGGAAGCTACGTCTCTGTCATCACAGATTTTGGTCCGGCAATGGTAGGGATACTAAGCCGTCCCATCTGTCCAGCTGGTCCAAAGTGTGCAAACCGCTTTGTGAAGGCCGACTGAGAATGAGGGACCTAGTTGTAAAGATTGAAGCGTTCCGCGTGCACTGAAAGTCAGTCTTTTCCTATATGGGCCCAATAGGTGAGTGCATAATCCGGTGTAGAACGGAGGGGATATCCTAAGTTGATGTGCACAAGTGCTTCCTCTGTAGGAAGTCGATTGCCTCAACCAATTTCTTTGTACATCAACACAAGAAGTGGCGAATTGGAGATGGTACTACCTCAGTTAGACTGTGGGAAGATGGGTGGGTGGGGCCTCTCAACCAAGACATCGCGGTTGGCGAGTGGCCCCTCGGAGGCTACGGTAAATTCCAGCTGAAATCGCTCCGAGGATGACTGGAAGAGACCGTATCTGAGTGACGATCTTGTTTACGAACCACCTTGACCTTTTGATCTTCCTGTTTTGACGCTGTTTTCACTCCTCCTTGAGTTGCCGGTCACTTACGGCATTCATGAAATTCCAATCCTATTTACTGTTGGCTGGATTCACTCACCAGCATTCCTAACTTCGAAAGGAGGATGATATGAAGTGCTCTTTGATTTTCATTTTCCTCAAACGAAGAGGCTCATCAATGAATCCTGTGCCCCAGTCTTAATGAAAGGGATACGGCAACGACCGGAGCATTCAACTTACCTGCCACATGAGAGATCTAACTACCCTAGCAAGAAGGGGGCGATTTCCTGGTGGCAACATGGTTTTGCTTTTTAGTGGTACTAGCGCGTCTACACTCTGGATTTCGCCTAGCTGAATTCCGCTAGCAACTAGCACTTGAGATGCTGCGACTACTCAGAGGGTTGCAGTTCGATGTGAGCTTGGCTCCCTGAAGCTGATCCAATGACTCAAGTACCTAATAAAAGTACCATTTCTTTGTTCGAAAGAACGCGAAAGCACTTACTATGCTTGCCTAGCACCGACTCTTTAATACACTCTACCTTCCCCATTGCTCAAACCGAGACCTCACAGTCTCATCGATCGATGATAGTTGGGATCTGTTGCTTATGGGCCGAGCCTTCCTT
>LTAE01000246.1:80481-99110 GCA_001647135.1 Pontederia paniculata | reverse complement strand
GGAGGACTAAAGAGGATGAGGTCATACATGTGAGGGCAAGAAACATAAATTGAAGAAGAAAGAAGGGTAAATAATTAAGGTATGTAATTAGGAGGATCAACTTTAGGGTTTCTCATATATGTATGATAGAGTAAAAGAATTCTTAAAAAAAATTGATTTAATGCACAATCAGAAAATGGAAAATCAACCTTAATGACAAAACGGTCCGTGTTACACTGAATACGATTCGTGCTCTCACCATAAAATGCCCTATAAATTGAAACGGATGCGTTCGCGGAACACGCTTGACCCGATACCCAACACGGATTGTATCACATCCGACGCGGGCCATGTACTGGGATGATTGATGTAACGTTCGATTGATTGAATGAACTTGATTAAGGTAGGGTTAGTATACTCTCACATGAACTTAACATTATAGGTAATTGAAAGATAAAAGATGTAAATGCTTGTGATTAAAATTATACTTGAAGAGGAAGGCTCCGGCGGACTTGGAGAACAAGCTTTAATTCTATAAGGATTATTGGTGTTCTCCCATGTGTTTATTGAGGACAGACTTTAATCATATAAGGGTTATCAGTGTTATGAGTTATTGCAAGAGGGCAGACTTTAATCATATAAAGGTTATTGATGTCCTCAGTTATTGATAGAGAGAGTAGGCTTTAATCTCATAAGAGTTATCGGTGCTCTCTATCATGGGTTAATTGTTATTGTTATTGACAGGTCTCGAGTTGACCCATGGCCTAACTAGCCATATTGATCTCGGATCGCTGGAATCTTCATGTACTAATAATTGAAAATGATTGATTGAAAGTAATCGATTGAAAGTGATCGATATAAAATGATTGATTGGAAAGAAAAGAAGAAGGATGAATGATGGAACATATTGAATGACATTGATTTTCCCAAATGAATTATTGATTATAACTGAAAAAAGAGGAAAGATAAAAATGATTGAAACCAAAGTTAATGATGATAGTATGATAAAAAAAATATCATCTTTTACTTGTATCTTCATATATGTTTTACCCTATTGAAATACTATCCTTTACATATTGGGCTTTATAGCTCATGAGAGGATTGTCTTCCCTGCATTTTGATCCTGCAGGCAAACAAATAGAATAGATGATTGCGCAGTGGTAGCATGATGATATTCGTGATGAGATGATTTGCACATGACAAAGGTCTTGGTTATAGGTCAAGTTTTGGCTTCCGCATTGACATGTACATAATGTTGACCAGTGGATTGGTCAAAAGAAAAGTCAAAGAAGTAAGTTGGTAGCGTCTTCAAATTTATATTCTGCTAGGTGGCGGAGTGTGGATTTAGGGGTGTTACAGTAAGGTATCAGAGCCTAACGGGAGACACTTCTTAGTTGTCTCCATATAGATAGAGTCCATGTGCAAGGATCACGAACCGTTACGCACCATCAAGAAGGATATAGGTTAAGTCCTAAGGAGGTTATCATGGATTTAATTATTAGGTTATCTAAATTGATTATGATGAGAAGAAAAAAAAAATTGGATGAATTTTTGGATTTGAACTAGGATTGATTCTCCAACGAATGATGAATATTGAGGATTAGTTATGATGGAAAAGTTATGATATTGTCCTAATGAAAAGATATATCATGATTTATAAGGATATTATCAAGAATTTGATTTTTTTTATAATTAGGTGATCTCTGCATTTATCTTAAGTGACGAGAATAAGTTTGAAAGAATTTTTGAATTTGAATTAGGATCGATTTTCTAGGGAAAAATGAATACTGAGATTTAGTCATGATTAAGATTGATATCAAATTATCCTATTGAATAATATAACATGATTCTTAAGGAGGTTATTTAAAGATAGTACAAATGAAGAATATTTTGAGGATGAAATACTTATAAGTAGATCTTTTATATGAATAGATAAAGAGAGATATTAATCTTATAATTTTGGATGATTAAATGATGAAATCAGACTTGGATTATATGATTTTTGATGTTAAGTTTGATGATCTGAATTTTAGAGAATTTAGATGGATTTTCTTTTTGAGGTTATGATCATGATCGTGATTGAAAGATTGACTTGTGATCAATAAATTAAATAATGTCAGGAATGATCAGAGGACATTGACATGATTTAGGAATTATTGAATTGTCTTGATATTGATAGATCCTATTGGAAGATAGAAAATAAATGTAAAATTTTTTGAGGAATATAGATGATATGCTCAAATTCGAGGACGAATTTATTTTTAAGGAGTTTATAATGTAATACCACAGATCTTTAATAATAAAGAAAATAAAATATGATGATAAGATAAGATAAGATATAATTTGATCAGGATTAGGAGATAATAAAAAGGATATAAAGAAATGATAAGATAAGATATGATTAGGATATGAAAAAAATATGAGAGTCAAAGTCAAATTATTATCCTAATCATTTAAGAGACTCCTAATCAAGATGGGATAAGAAGAGATTAAGTTAAGAGATTATCTTAGTTAATTAATATTTCTAATCCTATCCAAATTAGTTTTAAAGGGCTCCTAACTATAAGAGAGATAGGAGGAATTAAATTAACTTTGACTAAGATTATGACTAGGTAACCCTATATAAAGGAGTTAGAGGGGGAGGACCCCATAATCTCTCTCTCTCTCTCTCTCTCTCTCTCTCTCTCTCTCTCTCTCTCTCTCTCTCTCTTTTTCTCTCTCTCTCTCTCTCTCTTTCTCTCTTTCTTCTGGAGGACTAAAGAGGATGATGTCATACATGTGAGGGTAAGGAACATAAATTGAAGAAGGAAGAAGGGTAAATAATTAAAGCATGTAATTAGAATGATCAACTTTAGGGTTTCTCATATATGTATGATAGAGTAAAAGAATTATTAAAAAGAAATATTAATTTAATACACAATCGGAAAATGGAAAATCAACCTTAATGACAAAACGATTCGTGTTACATTGAACATGGTTCGTGCTCTCACCATAAAATGTCCTATAAATTGAAACGGATATGTTCACGGAATACGCTTGACCCGATATCCAACACGGGCCGTATCACATCCGACACGGGTCGTGTACCGGAATGATTGATTAATGTTCGATTGATTGATTGAACTTGATTGAGGTAGGGTTAGTATACTCTCACGTGAACTTAGACAATTATAGGTAATTAAAAGATAAAAGATGTAAATATTTGTGATTGAAATTATACATGAAGAGGAATGCCCCAACGAATTTGGAGAACATACTTTAATTCTATAAGGGTTATTGATGTTCTCCCAGGTATTTATTGATGATAGACTTTAATCCTATAAGGGTTATCGGTGTTATGAGTTATTGCAAGAGGTCAGACTTTAATCCTATAAGGGTTATTGGTGTCCTCAGTTATTGATAGAGAGAGTAGGCTTTAATCCCCTAAGGGTTATCGGTTCTCTCTCTTATGGGTTAATTGTTATTGTTATTGACGATTCTCGGATTGACCCATGACTTAGCTAGTCATATTGGCTCCGGACCGCTGGAATCTTCATGTACTAATAATTGAAAATGATTTATTGAAAGTAAATGATTGAAAGTGATCGATAAAAAATGATTGATTTGAAAGGAAAGAAAAGGATGAATGATGGAATATATTGAATGCCATTGATTTTTCCAGATGAATTATTGATTATAACTGAAAAAAGAGGAAAGGTAAAAGTGATTGAAACCAAAGTTAATGATGATAGTATGATAAAAAATATTATCTTTTACTTTATCTTCATATATGTTTTATCCTATTAAAATATTATCCTTTACATATTGAGCTTCATAGCTCATGGAAGGATTGTCTTTCCTGCATGTTAACAGATAAAATAGATAATTGCGCAGCGATAACATAATGATATTCATGATGAGATGACTTGCACATGTCAAAGGTTCTGATTATAGGTCAAGTTATGACTTTCGCATTGACATGTACATAATGTTGACCAGTTGGTCAAAAGAAAAGTCAAAGAAGTAAGTTGAAGTTTATATTCTGCTAGGTGGCGGATTGTGAATTTAGGGACGTTACATTAGCAAAATAGATCGCGACTTTATTGTCTTAGGTACACGTGGAACAATGAAATTGTCAAAAAAATTGAAACAAACCCCGAAAAAATTGCAACAAGAAAAAAATTTATCTATCAAGAAAGAGTAACTTCCAGCTTCAAGTACTAGATCAAAAGGGAGTTTGTTGACGCCAAGTTGCTTGCATCCGATGAAAAACCGAATTGAATGATTTGTGTAGAGCCGTGTAACAAGCAAGCAACTCCTTGTTCTTTGGTAATATTTGGTACGTCGAAATTTGAACATTTAGGTAGATGATATTAGTCATTTAGCAGACTTATTTTTTAAAATAGAATTAAATATTATAGGCCAAACGTACTATAAGTTATTCTCGATTTTAAATTTGTTATTAACATATATATATATATATATATATATATATATATATGTATTTTTGAAAATGTATTATGATTATTTATTCCATATTGTGTTTCTAATATTTTACTTCTACATTTTCTATCAATGCAAAATATTTTTTTATTATTTGATTAAATTGATTTGATATGAATATAGAAATCGATAATATTTTAAATTTATATTCATTTTTATGATAATAAATATTATTTTAAAATAAATTAATTTTCATTTAAAAATAGATAAAATATTTTTTTAAGAAAAACAAAAATAGCTACTATATTATAAAAACTATTCAATGCATACAAGAATGTAAATTTACCTTTGTATCCACTTTTCTGAATTTGTAGATATCAATTAATTTTATTATTCTATTTACTCAATACTTTTATTAAATTTATTAATCAAATTATTATCCATTCATATCTAACTACTATCAAATCCTCAACATTGCACAATTTGTATTTACTTAGAAATTGAGAATGTTAGATACCAAAGAGAGAGTTGATGTAAAATGATATGCAATTTCTTATTTAAGAAGATTTCGAATTTGAATTTTTTTTAATATAGAATATTTTCATTAGGAGTTTCATTTGCTATACCTAGGTGTGCAAGCGGAAACTTCAAAAACTACGGTGATAATAAAAAATCATCCTAGAATACATTTCATAAGCTTCAAATGTGGAGATTAAATATTTTAATTTTTTTACTCTAATAATTATTATTGGAACATTTTTTTAATAAATTTTATAATGTATCATATCTTTCTCATCATAAATATTTTAATTATCTTTCTATAAGGTAATAATTAAATAATTATGTTTTGATGTAAATTTATATTTTTATTCATATAGTGTCATAGTTATCATTTAAATTCGTTAGTATATTATCATAATAAGCATGTAATGTCATAAGAGACTGAAATTTAGTTCTTTTAATGAAGTAGCATCGTTTATTAGAAAAGGAGCGAGAAATATTATTATACAAAAGTTCACGGAGACCCGAAGGGTCCTCCATCATTCCAGAATTGATGTATACTAAAAAATTCGTCGGGCTATTAGCTTCGAAGAAATACAAGTTCTTTCAGTATCTTCTAGTTTTAATTAGTAATCATATTTTATCTTTATAATTGTCAAAATATTTATTTTAGAAATATGTAAATTGCTTTTTTTAACATTTGATTATTTAATATTTACATTACAACTAAATATATTTTTAAATACTTGATATCATAATTATTATTAAATATCTTCATTTTTTACAATATTATTATCATATTGTGACTCCATTTGGCCATGTAGATAACATACAACCGTTAGATATTAAGCAAATAGTAGATAGAGGTTGGATATTAGCAAATAATATATGATGATATGAGAGTTATAGCGATTGAACTAATTTATCAACATAAATTGTGTTCTTATTTACATAGGATATTTTGTTATGTTATACATAACAAAAATATTAGTTTGTTTAAAAAGTAAACAAAGAAAAATAAAATAATGTTTATGATGATAAGAAAAAATAAGGACATGAAATATTTTCAAGAATAAAAAACATAATATGATAATTAAAGAATATTTTAAATAAAAATAAAATACATATCAAGAATAAAAATACATATTTTATACTCTATAGGCTGGTACAATATCCCTCTATAATCTCTAGTCGCTATTTTAAAATGTTTACCAAATACATAAAATAGAGTAAAAACTTCATTTGTTATTTTTAAAACGCTCAAAATTTGTTGTGTCATAAGAGCCTACATGGCCGCCATAAGAGAATCACATTTGACTTATTATTAGAAACCATTAATCATTAAAAACTATCTTCTTCATTTTAATATAAATATTACATTGCTATTTTTTTATTATCTCTAGTTACTTATAATTTGTTATTATAATTTTGTTAAAAAACCTAGCATTGATGAAATTAATTAGATATAAACAATATATTAAAATAATATTATTTGAACAGAGTCATGAACCTCTAAATTGGGTTACAGGCCTTTACCTTATTGTGAGTCGACTCCGTCCAAAAATGAATATCTGAGTTTATGATATTAATTAGAATAAAGTCCGAAGTATAGCGTTGTATATAGTTAAATAATTATTTAAGTTATTCGTATCTATCTAATCTAAAGTAACCATATCTATACTATATTAAAAGGAATGTAGTATAAGGAGAACACCACATTTGGCAACGAGGTGAATCATCATGTGTCTTATAAATATTTCAATTAATTAAAATGTTAATTTATTATAGTTACTATGTAAATGATTAGTTTTTTTTTAAAAAAATTAAAATATTAACTAATAATGGTTAGTTAGTAATTATATTAGCAATCATATAAATTTAATGCCTCTTTTAAATATAAAAAATAAAATATTAATGTATAAACTATCAAATACTCTGTAAAGTAACTTATCTGAAAATAAATTAACAATTTAATTCATAATTAAATTAAGTAAAATCTTAATGCGTGATTGGATATTAACTAAGTAGCATATTTATCTGCTTGCATTATAAAGTTGATTTTATTAAGTTAGATAAAATATAAAAAGCATTGGACATGGGTTATAACATGTTATTTAAACTAATTATAATCATTAAACTGCATAATAGTTATTATAGTAGTGGTTAACATGCTTACCCTCTATATTAATAATTCATAACTTTAAAAATAATAATTAAAATTTGGCAAACAAGTGAATATTTATTTAGTGATGATTAATTAGTAACTAAATAAAATGATAATCTAGCAACCGTCTTCACATGCATAATGTATTTTTATAAATAGGAAATAAATTTGGATCAATGTGCCTACACATTCTCTCTTTTTTTTGTTGTAAATTAATATTTGTCTTTAGTTTATTTTTATGTAATTAGCAAAATAAAATATGGGTGGATTGCTAAATGTTCATATTTTAAATGGATCGTATACAAACATTTTTTTCATTAGTTATTTTATTCATTTTTAATTATTTTATAATTCTGAATTATTTTATCAATGTGCCTCCACATTATCTCTTTTCTTCATTCTCTCTTTTCTTCTGAGATTTTTTTTATTCATCTTTTTTTTTTGTAAATTAATATTTTGTCTTTAGTTTAATTTTCTGTAATTAGTAGAATAAAATATTGGTGGATTGCTAAATGTTCATATTTTAAATGGATTGTATGCAAATATTTTTTCCATTAGTTCTTTTATTCATTTTTAATTATTTTATAATTCTTATCAATATAGTGGTAATATTTATTAATTTCTATTATATAGATTCTATGAGAGATGTTTAAAATGTTCTTAGCGAAGCTTTTTAATATTTTTTCTTTGTTTATTTTAGCATAGTTTGTGAATTACGTTATGATTTCGAAGATGAATTTTATTAGTGGCGTCAATAAGATACAGCAAAAT
The DNA here is from genome assembly GCA_001647135.1 of Pontederia paniculata. Taxonomy (NCBI): domain Eukaryota; kingdom Viridiplantae; phylum Streptophyta; class Magnoliopsida; order Commelinales; family Pontederiaceae; genus Pontederia; species Pontederia paniculata. The sequence continues at coordinate 91,273 of LTAE01000246.1, read as the reverse complement.
CTTAAAGTGTATATAATGTGACTGTGACAAGTTTCTCACATAATAATATTTATTTTGAAATAATCTTATACAATGAAAATATATATTGAACGCTCATAATTTTTTTTTCTTGATTCTTATTTATGCTCAAAATATTATTTTTTCAATAAGAAGACATCAACATTTTGTCATTTTTTTTCACATTTCATCTTGGTTATTTATTGTGCTACCCACAAAGTTATATATATTTTAATTGATCATATCATATTTTGTAAGTAAAATAATGTTTTAACATATATATTACACATACAAGCGCCAATCTTATTCTTTTAATCCTTATATATAAGCACCACCATATATATATATATATATATATCATAATTAATTATTTCATCATATTCTTATTTATTATGTACAAACATTAGATTTTTTTTATTATGTAGTCTATTTTTTTCGTTTTTACAATAAAAAGAACATGGTACATTTATCTTATTTGATATACTAACTAATAATTACTAAAAAAACATCCCCAAGCAACATTGTTTCCTTCATTTGATCTTGAATTTTTTTCTATTATGGAAAAAAGTTATGCATTCCAATGTCAATAATGTTAGATATTGTAGGTAAAATGATATGTTATACAAAAATTCTGCATATATAAACAGGGGCGAACCCACATATGCGGTGAGGGAGGGAGGCACATCCCTCCTTTTCGATGTATTAAGTATATATATACATATATACTAGTAGTTAAAGGCAATATATAAATAAAATGTTAAGAAAGTAACACAAATTGTGTAATAATTTAAATGGATAGGTGGATTTAGTTTAAATCAAGAGGTCTATGGTTCAAATTTTATTATTATTTTATTATTTTGGTCCCTCTCGATTTTATTATTTTGCTTTTATACATTTTGAGTCGGTAGCTGTATATAAATGTTGTTTTATTGTTGCATTACATACTCCATGGTGCATTCATGTATAGAATCAACCCACAAGTGACTTCATGAACAAAGGAAGGTTTCTACAATGAATGCAGTCTCAACTATATTTTTTGCATACACGTGATCAAATTTGAATGTCATATACGATAAGTGCATGGACACGAGAAGCTTTCCATATTATGTGAATAGGATCTTATGGCCCTGTTTGGGATAAGAACAAAAAAAATAAAAATTAAGAAGAATATTTTTTTAATCCTGGTAAGAAGAATAAGAGTGAGATATTCTTTTAAAGACGTTCTAGTGAGGTGTTTGAATGAATTAATTTATATTGTCAATCGATCGGTCGCACTCAACTTGCGGTCTACCACTGATTCGTCTGTCTTCTGCTTTGGTCATCCACTGTCTCCACCATGAGCCCTCTGGACGTCCACTCTCAGTCTTGGCAGTCTACTGATTGTCCGTTCTTCAACATCGAGTGACCACTCATCCGCCTACCTTCTGCTTTGGTCGTCCACTGTCTCCACCCTGAGCTCTCTAGATGTTCACTCTCAGCCTTAGCAGTCTACTGATCGTCCGTTCTTCAACCTCGGGCAACCACTCATCCGTCTGCCTTCTGCTTTGGTCGTTCATTGTCTCCACCCTGAGCCCTTTGGACGTCCATTCTCAACCTTGGCAGTCTACTGATTGTCCGTTCTTCAACCTCGGGCGACCTCTCAGCCTTGGCAGTCTATAATATAATTTAATAAAATAAGTTTTGTACAAAATTAGTGGCAACAAAAAATTATTCTTGCCATTAGCAAGAACAAATTATTCTTATTTTAAGAATTAAAATAGGTGATTTCATCAACTTTGAGATGGTTTCACTATTTAATAGAATTATGTTGTTCTTGGGGTGTTTGGGTAAAAAAGTTAGAATAAGAAGATTATTCTCCTCTAATTCTCATGCCCTATGTTTTGTCAATAATTAACTTAGCAAATTAAATCATAACATTATAATATTTATATTTATAAAAAAATAAAAAATATTTGTATAGTTGACTATATATAATATTATTATACGTGTGATGTATCTAAATTACTTTTTTAAGAAAAATAATTAACCTTGTGGTGAGAAATTTGACACGTAGAATCCATGAAAAAATTTGCTAAGAATACACACGTGAACTATAAAATTAGAAAACATATATTATAATAAACATAGATCAGATATAATTGCCTTCATACGAATTTTTTTTATTTAATATATGTAATTCATACGAATTATTATTATTATTATTATTATTATTATTATTATTATTATTATTATTATTATNAGATATAATTGCCTTCATACGAATTTTTTTTATTTAATATATGTAATTCATACGAATTATTATTATTATTATTATTATTATTATTATTATTATTATTATTATTATTATTATTATTATTATTATTATTATTATTATATACACACACATGAACGAACTAATTAAAAAGCATACACATAAATATTAGTAGAGGTAATGGATCACTATACTTCATTTTTTACATCAGTTATTTTCGCTAACACTCTTTTAATATAACTTTTTTTTTTCATCTAACTCTAAATTATAAATTCATCAATTTAGTCCCCAATTGTCAATATAATTCTTTTGTTAGATTTCAACCAAAATTTTATTAAGTTAATTTTTAATAGTTATAAAATATCATTCTTACCCTTAATTTTTTAATAGAATAAAAAGTTTATAAAAAAAGTAAATAAAATAAGGATAGAAATATTATTTAATAATATTTTCTTTAATAATTATGTTGATCAAGTTGTTATTTTTTAATATTTAAATATTTTTTTATTATTTAAAAAGAGGGTAAATTATTATTTTGTAATTAATAAAAAATAAATTTAACAGAATTTTGGATGGAGTTTAACGGGAGGACTAGATTTACAAAATCGAATAACTTCGGGGACTAAAAATAATAAATTTATAATTTAAGATTATATGTGAAAAAAAATTATAGTTGAGAGGAGGTTAGCAAAAATAATCGTTAATATAATGCAATCACTATGCATGAATGACGTCGAATATTTCAAAATATAATAATTCTAACTATAATAATTTAATATTCAATTTTTACACTAATTGAATATAAGATAAAATTCTACCGAAAAAGAACATAAGAAAATTATCGTATTAAATCTATACATTCTAAATCTTAATTTATTACATTTTTATCATTTTTTAATTATTTTCTTAGGCATCTTTGAATAAAAAAGTTTGGATTTATAAGACACGGTATTTAATCGTATTTATTACATTTTTTTCTTTTCTTGTCTTTATCTTGGCTAAATCTATGTCTTGTAGCCAATTAATTAATTAAATAATTTTGTAGGTAGGTATTCCTTTTATATTTGCTGTAGTGGCTTTTTGTCTGATGTCTGCTAAATTGGCAGCTAGCTTAAGTTTAAAACTCAAAAAATTTATTGTAACAGCACAAGAGAGATGAAAACCAGAATAATCCTAAAATTAAGGCTAGTAATCTGATCTTCGACATGCACATATTATAACATAATCAATTTATATCAGTATTGCCTAACATGCTATTTTATTGAGGATAAAAAATTGATGCATTTCTTAAAAGAAAAACAACAACAACTACGCATATGTCATTATAACATCACATTTAACTTGGAATCTTGATTTCGAATAATGTACAATGATAAAACCAATAAAGCATATTTGGTTGCGAAATTTCCGTTTGTAAATAGTTTTAGGTTTACTCTGTCCTATTAATACATATGAAAAGAAATAACAATATCATACACCACTTTGTTAATATTTTATAATAAATATTTTTCAGTGTCATCATCATTAAATTGAAAAAAAACTGGTCATAATTTCTCAACTCATTGTTTTATAAGTAATTGTAATTATTATTTCGGGATATTCTTGTGCAATATAAGAAAAAGTATGGGAGGCAAATAAAACAACACGGGCATAGGATGCAAAAGGATTTGAGTTAATTTTCAACTGCTTGCATATTTGATATTACAATTCATGGAAGGCAGGAAAAGAAAAATATAGATGAGTGACGTGCATGGAAACAACTTTTCCTGTGATGACTGCTGAGCACCTCGATCGATATAAGATTTGATATATACGCCAAAGTGGTCTGCATCGTATACCACCGAAAACAAAAGTACAAGCAACCCCTACTTGATATCCTAGTTATGTTGATAAGGATAAGAATAAAATAGGCGTATACGGAAAGTAATCACGTACGTGTTTTTTTGGATAAAGTTCACTCATATTCTTTTGATGTAAAATTTGTCTAATTAATTTTACATGTACATTTGTGAAATTATAAAACTTCAGAAAAAAAAACGTTTACACACGACGTGTGATGATATTATTATATTATTTATTTTAATCTAATAATATGTTGATGTGTTTTTTATTATAATTCCATAAATATGTTCAATAGATAAAATTAATATTTTTTCCTCATGAACATCTTGATCTTATCTTCATTTGATTTCCCGTTCTTGTCTTTTATTGTAATTTGTGAAACTTCAGACCTCTTATTTTTTATATTGGGTATGCCTCCGTAAGTTTAGAGGAACTGGAGTATTATTCAACGATATTTGATTTCTACGTGTGAAAAAGAAGAATTCGAGAAGCACCAGCCTCAATAAAGTTTTCGTTGATCCGTATGATACGAATTAAGAGATTCTCTATAGTATTTTAAATCCATTTGAAACTCTTATATATTGATCATATTTTAGACATGATGATATGTAATTGTAATAAAAATAATAATAGTAATTTTTTTTATAGAATGTAATCTTAATTCAAATATGAACTTAGATAAATCTATATGTATCTTCTATTTTTATAAATTTTTATTTGTGATCTTCTATTCTTAAATTTCCTTTCATCTTCTCCGTTATCGAGTTCTGTAGTTTCCTAAAATGTGTTCCATAACATTGAGTTTTTTAGAGATAAAATAAGGTGGTAGAGTGTATGATAACTCTTTAACATCTTCAAAGTAAAAAATATGACCGGATTCATTGCCTAAAAAATGACCAGATCCTAACTCGTAGATTAAATCAGTTTTATTTTTTTATTAGCGAACATTAAATTATTATTTAACTAAGGGGTTTTTTATACTAGGCTCAAAACACTCTTTTAAAAGTATTATTAGTCATGAGTTTTGATTCTGAACGAACTCAAAAAAGAAAATTACAGCGATCAAAATATATAACAATAAATTATAAAAATATGAGAGGGACCAATATTTGAATTTTAAATCTCTAGATGTTAGTCAAAACCATTTATTTATTACATCAATTAAATAATTGTGATAATTTATTAATATTTATTTTATTTATTAACTATAATTATATATATATATATATATATATATCGAAAAGTTGGGGAGAAGAGGGGTCGTGACCCTCCCCAAATTATATGGATTTCCGCCCCTAATTCTCCCTATGCATTTATAAACTTAAAATTCCATTAAATACTCCAAATATATAATTAATCTGAAAAATAATAATTTAATCTTTACTTTTTATTTAATATGATCATGGGACCATCGTGAAATTATATATATATATATTATATATATATATATATTCGATCGTTTTGAAGAAAAAGTATTATTAAGATATTAAAATTGCCTTGGTGTTTTCACGAATACTTTAATAAATCTTCTAATCGAGAGGAGGATAAAGAACTTCTCTTAAACGTTAAAGTTGAAACTTAAAATTATTAATGTTTTCATTCCAGACTCTGCGATAATTTGAGTAAACTCTCGTTGATTATTTGGCGAGTCCTATTTTAATCTTCTTCGTCCCCGCACACCCGACCACTTGTATGGATCATTGGGTCCTTTTATAATGCGTGTTTATAACTCTTCCCCCATCTCTCTATTTACTAGATTAATATTGAAAGATCTACCAGCGAGCAGCTTAAGTTTGCTGCCTTCAGCACCATGTCTACTGCTGAACCAAATCATCTTCTCACAGGCGCCACGCTGCTACTAGTTCTTATCTTCTTCACCGCGCCATCATCTCCTACTCTTGCAAGCACTGTCATAACTCATCTCCCTGGCTTCCAGGGTCCCTTGCCGTTCTACCTGGAGACCGGGTACGTTTACATGCTTTCTTTTCAGTTTCAACTTGAAACTTTTTGCATGCCTGCATATTTTGATTGATGCAGTTCTTCTTAGTTAAGCCTGTCGTCATTAAGCTGTGTAGCTGTTCATGTTTGCAGATATGTGAACGTGGATGAGGTGAACGGATCCGAGTTGTTCTACTACTTCATACAGTCGGAGAGGAATCCCAGAGAGGACCCTGTCATCCTTTGGCTCGCCGGAGGCCCCAGATGCTCGGCCTTCAGCGCTTTGGTCTTCGAAATTGGTAAAGAATTTTTTTTATCAGATGGTAGCTAAGTATTCACTGTCGACGAGGAAAAGAAATTGCTCGACTCCTCAAATTTCAGATTCAGCCGGACGTTAACTGAACTAAAATAACAATAAATATTTTAGAAACTAATGGGTGTATTTAACGCCACGTCTCAAATCTTATTTCCGACTACTATACCCCTTCTATTTTTTATAATATACAAAGATGACAGCTATTCTACATTTTTATAAAATTTTTATCTGCTCATATACTTATTTATATAATTAAAAAATTATTTTAAATTTTAAATTATATTTTTAATTATAATTTTTAATAATTTATTCGCACGATATAATATAATTTAAGATATTTATATTAATTTTATTTTTTATTTTAAATATTTAAAAATAAAAAAAAGGAGTAAGAACATTTAAAAATATAGATATAATATTATAATACTAATTCATAATTGAGTAAAATAATAGTGAAATATTTTTTTTTAACGATATTCATGTTTTCATTAAAATATACGTATATGCATGTGATAGAATAATAAGTAGATATACATGATATAGACATAGAGTAATAAGTAAAAAAGTATAATATAATATATATTACTTTTACTGAATTAATAAATTTTAATATAATATAAATGATATTTTTTTTTGAAATAATATAAGCTAATATTTGAGTAAAGGTAAAAGATAAATAATAAGAAAATATATAGAAGTATGCATAATAAAATAAATAAATAATTATTATCCTACAATTATAAATTAATAAGAAGAAATGTATATTGTAGCATATATAAATAATTTTGTTAATGAATAAATAAATATTAATATAATATAAATAAATTATATTTTATGAAAGAGTATATTAAATAATACTGAGTAAAAGTAAAGAATATGTATCCAATTTAATAGTATAAAATATTTAAGGGCAAAATATGTAGGAGTGACAGCGACAAGATCACGTTTAATATGTAGTGCAACAAAATCCTTAGTCGCCGCTCCCCACCTACCACCTTTATTTCAATAAGGACAACGGATAGCATTTTTGTAAAAAAAAGACATTAAATAACGATAATATTTCTATAATGATTATCATATTTAATAACTATTTTTTCATTTACCTCAATATTTTCTCTCATTCTACAATATATAATTAATTTTTTATTTGCTATTATTTCTTCATGTCTTTTATTATATCGTTATATTAGAAGAAAAATAAAAAATATACTATTCAAGTCGCCTCAATATGATTTAGTTAGGAACTTAGGATAAGAATGATCCATGTTGACTTGGATTTGATTTTTTTTTTTTGTTACATTTTATCTGACCACGAGTACCCAACCTGCCCGATTGACACTCTTGAATACGGTGATAATTAGGGGTGAAATTAGACAAATTATTCAATTAGGGGTGAAACTAGATAAATTATTTAAGAAATATATTTTAAATTAATATCATCATAAAAAATTTAAAAATGATGAATAACATAAAAAATATTTTAAATATATAGATGCAAACAAACATCTATTTCAATACATAATTTTAATGAGATTTTTTTTTAAAATCTATTGAAAATAATATCTCTATTGATAATATACTTTTTTTCTTATATATATAATTTAGTCTTTGCAATATTCATTATAAAAAACTGATTGATCATCTAAATAATTATTTAATCAGAAAATTCGAATTCAAAATTTAAACTTGGTGCTCATCAAATATCCAGTTTTTAATATGTGGTCGACATTATTAACTAAAAAAAAGAGTAACTTTGAGAAGGTGCTGGTGCAGCCCCTTAGACCCCTTCCTCAGCGCCTATGGTGGTAACTAAAAAAAATAAAAAAGAAAGGAAACGCTGAAGACAAAAATTGGTGCAATCCACAGGGCATTTGATCACTTAATGCATATATACATTTACTTATGCATTAGTTTTCTGGTATTTGATGGGTCAACCTACATTTGTTCTAAATTTCGCTCTCTCTATTTTTTACGAAAACAAATTTAAAAGAAAAATATTTTTAATAAATTATTTTTTATGTGTGTAGTATATGACGTTGAAGTATGAAGAAAAATAGTCTAAAAAATATAAAAAGAACATTGTAGGAACAATAATTTCTTAATTAAAAAAAAATATTTTTAATATTTAGCCTACTTTTTCAATTAATATGAAATTTTTTTTGGCTAATCAACTTATTGTAAATTAGAAAATCATATTCATTTCAATGTCACAGTGAAAAAAAAAACTATTATCTAATATAGAAAGAAAAGAAACTACTGAAAAAAACATATAGAGAGAAAAGCTATCATCCATAGAGACATAGAGCGGTTCCATGGCTTCTTTATCCGTGAGCAGTCTTCTACCCACCATCGCAATTAGAAAAATTAATTGGACTAAGTAAATTTATGTACTCTGCTTTAAGTTAGTAGAGTTTTTTTTTTCTAAGCACCTATACACGGAAACACAAGGGTTATTGATTGAATGTTGTTTCATCAATATTTACAATATAAATAAAAAATATTATTCTTTCTAATAAATTGAACTCTGAAAATTACTGATAGATAGTACTAATATTCTTGCACGTAATGGATTGGAGTAAATTGAAATTGGGGCTTACACATGAAAAAAATATAAATATAAAATTATTATTTTTTAATTAATGATAGGATATTTAATGTTAATATAAATTTTATCTTCAATCCAAAACGAAAGAAAACAAAAGAATTAAGTTTCATAGAAGTCGAAGATAAATATTATTCATCTTGCTTAGGAAGCAATATTGGCTTAACTAATAAATTCTTATGTGAGATCTCATAGAAATCATTTGGTTGCCATTGGAATATAGTTAAATTAAATATATTTATTTTATAAGATAATTCTATCCGCTTAATTCATCAAGATTACGGTCATGTTTGACACGCATTTAAATTAGCGTCTACAGTAGCGTATAGTGTGTTGACCAAGTCAATACGCTATTAAGGTGTTTGGTAAGCACAATTAATAATAACGACAAACGATTATAACTCAGCGTTTTGAGACGCTTGACAGACCAACATCTAGGGTAGCGACAAGCTTATGAAAATTTATTTCCAGATATGCCCTCAAAATATTTTAATATTAGTTAATATTTGTATGATACACTTATTATTTTATATTACATGATCAGTTTATTATTTATTATTATTCTATTAACTTCTAAATTATTTAGTCAGCTATTTATTTATTATTATTTATTAATATTAAAATATTTAAAGTAAAAATGTGTTATTCAACTTATGACACATATATTAATGCAATTTATTAAATAATTGTCTGTACCCTTTTTAGTCATTTTACATTTATTGATTTGTTCAAACGCTGCACTTGCCAAACACTTTTATTAAATTTAATAATTCAATCGCTATCGCTTATCGTTAATCTCTAGTCGCTAATAGTTATACGCTATTAACCGCTAGTACATGCCAAACAGAGCCTACATATATTTTAGACTAGAGCAAGACTAAGTTAATCTTTACTTTTTTTCTAATTTTCCAATAATTGTTGTGGGACCCATTGGTTGGAATAAAATTTTGTTTGATTAAAAAGTGATGAATAAGATCATAATCCTAATTTTATTCTTCAATCAAACGGGGTCATAGACTCTTTAGACAGTACCAAAGCATAAAGCTTTCATACATCAGCCAAATTAAATATTGTAAAAAATGTTGCAAACTTGGTTCATATTTTGAGTGGGTCTACCCAATTTTTTTGTTATTGTGGAAAAAAAAATCAGACTGTGTTCTCAGCTGATTTTGGAGTTCTATTTCATTCTTTGCATCTAGATTTAGAATTTAACATGATTATCAAACTTAGGCATAATTTTAGTTTGAAAAATTGACGAATCTTTGCAATGAGTAGAAGCTTGGTACATTCATAATGGTGGAACATAATGTACTGGCTACACTTTGCATGTAGGTCCTCTTAAATTCGTTTCTGCAGAGTACAATGGGAGCTTGCCAAATTTGGTGTATCATCCTTATGCATGGACGAAGGTGAGATCAGTCTCCAACATAATCTTGGTAGATCCCCTTTCAAACTAAAGGTTTGTGCAATAGTCTGAATTATTTTTCATATATAGGCCGCCAACATAATCTTTCAAGATTCTCCAGTCGGTTCTGGTTTCTCATTCTCAAGACGCTCTGATGGATATGATGCAGGAGATGTCTCTTGGTCTAAACATGCCCACAAATTTCTCATCAAGGTGAATAAGAAAATCTGAAAGTTCATGCAAGCATGTTAGATGATTGATATGCAGCTTAATGTTTTTGCCAACCTCTTTCTTAACTTGTGTAGTGGTTTGAGGATCATCCAATGTTCTTGACAAATCCTCTCTACATTGCTGGAGATTCATATGCTGGAAAAATTGTTCCTGTCGTCGCTCAAGAAGTATCCAATGGTACGGGAGTTTTTTTTTTTTTTTTTTTTTTTT
>LTAE01000246.1:60976-75200 GCA_001647135.1 Pontederia paniculata | reverse complement strand
TATATATATATATATATATATATATATATATATAATTTAATGCAGATTTGATGGAATCTAATTCCATTGCAAGTGTGTTAGTAATATAGAAAGTGAATATAAAAAGCGTATATAACAGATTTAATATAATTAAACTTCAATCTTATTATTAGTTGTTCAAATAATATAGGAAGTGAATAGAGTGTCGAACTCGCAAGGACTAATGTAAACTAATTTATCTAATTTCAAGAGTTGATAAGAAAAAGAATCAAGTTGTAATAAAAATTGGTTTTTATCCAAATAAGAGAGAAAAAAAAGAAAAGATTAAATAAAATTAACTAGATGAAACAAGTAAGATATGATCAAACAAAATTGGGAGATTAGGAATTTTATTTCACCACTAAGTTAGCTTGAATTTAATAGATTGCTCTAATGATGGACTAACTTTTGCCAAAATTATGACTCCTTAAGTAAGTGGAGCACCTATCTCAAATTCAAAGTAAATCCACCTTAAATCAATCCTAATTTAAGATATATTAATGATGAAGAACTTAAACTATTAGTCACTTAATCAAGTCCAGTTTAAAAAGACATACAATCTCAGATCTCAAACGAGTAAACCAGATTGTCACATAAAATGTTGTGACTTAATTTCGAAAATCAAAATATTCATATGTTCTAAATAATAAAATTAATTTCATTAAACAGTTAATAATAAATTTTATCATCATCATATAGAAGAAACAACATTAGAGAAAAGCATTCATGTTCTAAAAGAACAATTCATTAAGAAATCTAATTGAAAATAGTATTCAACAAAACTTCTAATACAAAACTACTCCATAATAGAAATACATATAAAAAAACAAGAAAAATAGTTCATCCCAATTGAAAAAAAATAGAAGATCTAACTTTGAAAATCAACAACATTGCTTTCTCCCCAATGACGCACCATCCTTTTCTTGAATCTTGTAGAGCTCCAACAATATTTAGCACTAGAACTTGGCTCATAGATGAATTTTTTGGAGGAAAATTTAAGAGAAAATAAAAAGGTCAAATTTTTATTTATAGAGGAGGAAAGAATTCAAATTTTTTAGAACCTGATTATATTTTAAACTTCTCTTTTTTGATAAATTTAAGCCAAAAAATGCCTTATCTTCAAGTTGTATAGGGAATTGGATAAAGCTGGTAGGGAAAATTTGTTCAAAACAACTTCAACGAAATCCTTTTTCACGATCGTGATAGTGAGATTCATGAACGTGACCACAACCATAACATCAGGTGTCCAGCTTTTCATGGTAAATGAACTGAGTTTCATGGCATGACCGTAACTAGTATGTCAAATGTCCGATCTTTCAGAACACATGAACTGGATTTCACGATCGTGAACTTCGATGTTCCATTTCGCTCAGGATCGTTATTTGCTCTTTATAGCCAGTGATCCACTATTTTCATGGTCATGACACGCTCTTCACGACTCGTGAACATATGAGTCTTCAATACGCTCCTTTTGCTCATGGACGTGACAAAAAAATTTGTTTTAAAATTTTGCAAAAAAAAAGTTTTCAGTTGTTTTGTTTTATCTCTTTGTGCATTTTTGCTCTAAATTCGCCAAAGAAATATGAAATCTTGAATAGATATTGACAATAAAACTAAAATAAAAATCTAAAGTAAAATGATGCATCTCATGAATAAATCAATAAAAAAATCAACTAAATATGTCATGCAAAATATATTAAAATTGGCATGCATCAAACTCTTCCAAATTTTAAATCTTGCTTGTCCTCAAGCAAAAACAAAGGAAGACTCAAGATTATTTCATCATAATCATCATCCTATAAATACTTCTTCATATTGTCCTCTTACATGTGGATCACAAGAGCCTCTCACCTTTATCTATGTCAAGCTTTATAAAATTTCCTTATCTTAGAAGAGTCTAAGTCCCAGTCCGTGCAAAAAAAGAAAGATATAGTCTATTAATGTTGAATATGCAAGTATCAAGTAAATTTATTCTTTTTCACATTAATAACAATTTTGTTTTTTTTTTTAAGTTCTAGCCTTCAGACAGAGTTTGAGAAGGAAGTAATGTAACGAGCTTTTGGTGGATGGATCTTAGACCAATTGGTTTTAGGTTATTAGGATTTAAAAGTCCCCTACGAGTTTACTTGCTCGAGCATACCTAAGTTTTGAGTGCAGATTCGAAGTAAGGTAGATGAGTTGACAATTAAGCATTTCTTCATATTGCACAAGATGATCCAAGTAGCGGACTTTTGACTGATGACTCTCATGTCAGATGATCTTAGAGCAATAAGGTATTAAGGCACCCTTTGAGCTTACAATGCCCAAACCCACCAAGGTTCCAAATACTTAAGCATCAAGTCACTACTTTTTCTTCTTTTTAAAATTTGCATTCTTCAAAAAATATTCTTTTTTTAACTCATCATTTTTTTTCTTTTTGATAAGTCCATAAGATACTTATATGTTCAATAAAAATGTTATTACCATCAAGGCTAAAGAAAATAAAAATAAAAGTAAACTGAGCATGACTATCGTCTAAGAATTCATAATTCTAAATAACAAGACTCAAGTTCTAGTATTAAAGTCTCAAATGATAAAAAAAAATAAAGAAAGCAGTTATTGGATTTCATAGATCTACAAAATATTTTTTAGTTTACATGAGAGACATTTAAATGTTAATAAGGATTAGTGAGATGTTGATGGTATTGTTGGATTTTTGTACTTTCGTATTTTTTTTCATTAAGGAATGCAATAAATAAGTAAACATGCAATACGAAAGTGAACATGCAGTCCAAGTGCAAAAAATAAAATTCTAAAGCAAGTATGATGCATACTAATGCAAACTCCCCTAAGCTTGACCAAACATTGTCCTTAGTACTAAAGCCCAAACAAGAAAAAATATAAATGTAAATATGATTCTATAAAAAGAGAAAGAAGGAAAAAAGTACAACACAATCTAGTCTTGATGTGCTAATGACGACGACAAAGTCGTACTCTAAAGTGACCCTGACTAATGTAGTAGTTGTGCATGCAGTGAATCATGATGTCAGTGCGTTCCTACTCCATGCTTATCTGGTGAGTATTCTCATACTGACATAGATGTATTCGGGCAATGTAGAACGTGATGTCCCAACTTCAAAAGTGCCTCCCCATTAGGGAGGCTAGGGATGGCTTTCTAGCAACCTAACATAGAACTCAAACGATCTAAAAGAAAAAAAAGAAAAATAACTTTACTAAGTAAATTAAGAGTGATATGATCGATAATGTCCATCATGATAAGTTTCAATGTTATGTTATACATGTCCAACTTCCTCCAACTTTTTGACACTTGACCTTCTTGGGTTCATCAAGTTTAGATTTATCCATGCTTTGGCACTATGAGTTATGATGCTCGAGTTTGGGTTGAAATTGAGCCCTTTGGTCTCCATTGCTTTGATGTGCTTGGTGTACATCGATCGGGTGCTCCTTTTTCTGATGACCAATGTTTTGGAGACAATGTTGTAATGGTGGTTGAAGTTTCCAAAGGTAAGTCCTTTCTTCGGATTTGTCCATCCTCAATTGTATATTTGTTTATCTCTTTAAGATGCCACTATGTAGTCCATTACAAGAAAAAAGTGATTATGCAAGAAATTTTATCTACAGAGCCATTTTAGTAACCAATTTGCTCATTATTTGCAAGAAAAAGGTGAATAATCTACGAGAATTTTTTTAAAAAAAATCAGACATTGTTGAGAAAAATCAACGACCACTTGGCAGGTAAAAACATATACTTGTAATTAACTAGCAACTTTTCAAAGGATTAGCGAACAAAACATTGCTTGCAAAAAAGACAAAATTATGAGTTAAATTTAGTGAGTAGATAGCGAGCAATTAGAAAATAACTTTTGCTAGCTAATTCCCGAAGATAAGTCACCTCCCCCTCGATCCCAATCTTTCCTCTTTGCGGCTTAAACTTTTGCTATTGTTGTCGTCGCACTGACCACCATCTCAACTTCACTGAAACTCGATCCAACTTCATCGGAACTAGGAGATTCCTCCTCCCTTCTTCTTCCTTATTCCCTCTCCCCCCACATTGGCAGTCATGGCACTAGGGTAATGCTTGTGTGGGCGTCGCGTGCGCAAGGGCAACGCCGAGGAAATAGCGAGCAAACCCCGACGATATTTTTCCTCACAAAAAAATTTAAACATATTAAGTGACAATGCATCAAGCAACTTATGATAAATAGCGAACAAGTAGCAAGCATTCACAAGGAAAATAATTGCTCTCTAGTTACTAGTAATATTTAGCGAACAAATATTTCCTCTTTAATTGTTCTCAAATTGCTTGCAAATGCTTTTAGCGAGCAATTGGTTGGCCTCCATCTTTTTTTATGTGGATTCTAATAATAATTAGGACAAAGAATGTTTGGTGAGCTCTCCACGTTGTTGTTCTTTTAAGATTTAGTATTTTGAGAAGTCAATTATGCAGCATGCTTCTCTAATGTACAAAGTTTTTTCTCCATCTCTTCGAACTTAATTTGATGACCTAAAGATTGTGGAGGAAGGAATATTTCTTCATGAACTTTTTGTTGATTCTTCGGCTGTACCAACTAAGCTTCTAAAGGATGAGTTGATATTGTGTGTTGAATTTTTTCTCCATAATTGCAATATGTTAACATATAATTTCTTTGATGTTAGTCATTGAATCTGTCATAGCACTTTTGTGTTGTGGAGCATCATAGACGTCTTCAATTGTCAACTTCTAATTTTTCCACCTGCTTCACTAAGTCATTAACGATCGTGCTATTGCGACCATGATGTTCTCTTAAAATTTTGCAAAAAATTATTTTTCAATCATTTTGTGTTAACTCCCTGCATCTTTTTGCTCTAAATCTGTCAAAAATATGAAATCATGGATGGATATCGACTCAACTAAAATAAAATTGAATCCAACTAAAAATGTGCATATCATAAACAAATTAATAGAAAAAATCAACTAAATATATTATGGAAATATATTAAATTTGACATGCATCAAGGTTCATTCCTCCCTCCAACATAATTTTTAAATTTACCTATATAATAAATGTTTTTATAAGACACATACTCTCATATAATATATACTAATTATTAATAAAATAATATCATATACTATTACTTAGTTATTAATTTGCCAAATATGTTATAATTGTATCAAATACTATAATATCGAAGTATAAACTTTATTGTTATAAAAAAATGGGAATATTTATAAGATTAGAAATTTAAAATAATAAAAAAAATGATTATCCGGCATCGACCGAATTCGAGTCGAACCACTCGGTGACACAAAAAAATATGATATAATTTTTCGAATATGACATGAGCATGGACACGAGACTTTATCTTTCAAAGGAACTAAAGTTATAAGGAAGATTATTAGTATTTTGCTATAATTTGAATTAAAGTTTGACTGTCATTAATTTAGCTTTTTATTTGCCTTTTGGATTCTTTTTCTTGCTTTGAATGAGACTTGGATTCCCAATTAATAAAGACTACATGTTAACGATCTGTACCTCTATTGCTTCTCATCAATAACCTACTTTTAACCACATCTTGGACGGCGAAGTTGTTCGTCCATGTGGGGGCTTTGGTCCATATTTTGTTATGTAGGCATATATGGTCGTGCTTAAAGTTTGAGCAGGTTTTCATATTTTGTTATGGAAGAAGCAAGGGATTTATTCATATTTATTACAGAAAATTAGTTTTATTTTTATTACAAAGCAAGGTTATTAGCTTATATAAAGAAATAAATTAGAAAAAAAATGTCCCATAAGAGACCCGAAGTATTTAAATATTCAAGGGGAATCGAGGTCCCAAAAATAAGTTTGCCTACGAGTTTGTTCGTAAGTCGGATCAAATTATTCATAGTTTAGCACTTAAGCCGATTAGAATGATTTTATGTTTTCGTAGAAAATTTGAGTTCAATGAAGATACAATAATTTAAAATCATTGTATCTTAAAATAATTAAATTTAGTCTTTTCATCTTATCACGATGATCCAAATTTGAAGCAAAGTAAAAATTGGAAAGTTAGTAATTGATCGACAGTCCAATAACTTTGAATCGTTACACATTCACTAAATCCGATTAAAATTTCTCATCAAATCGTGTTTGATGGTACTTGAATTCGCTATGCTTGTTGTATCATGCCATAAATCAGCTGGAAGTCAGTACATTATCAATTGGCACAAACACAACAGGATTACATGCTTATGTAATATGATTCCTTTTAATTAGTTTTAATTTTTAAAGATATACTTTTATAAGACCATTTTGCTTGTTTGATGGTTACTTTTAAGGGCAAAATGGTCTTTCTCATAGGCAAAATATTATCCCATCCTTACTTTAAATTATTTATTATCATTAAGATCATAATGGTCATTTAATACCTATTTTAATGTAATCTATGATTGCTTTTTATTTTAACATTGATAAATAAATAATTCTATCATATATGTAAGTAATATTAGATTAGTCATGCTTTGCTCGGTCCATACTCCGTACTTTGCTAGTGTGCCCATGCGTGCTTGGCTCTCCCTTTGGATGTGAATGTGATCGAGCATCACTTTTTTTTCTGTACATAATAAATTAATAATAGGGTACTTGTAAGCAGCTTTATGGATCTACAGATCATCGAAGAAATCAATAAATATCATTTTACGTATGAAAATCAAATTTAAGAGTTTTTATCTAGTCTAGAATGATCGGTGCTAAGCTCTATTTAACATGTACTAATTATTTGAATAATTAATAATAAATAACTATTAAACTAGCGAACGGATCGATTAATGAGTAATGATTAAATTTTTAGGGAGTTAACTTATTGAGTGTTTAATAAATTTAACATTTGTATTATCTAATGAACGTAATATGAAAAAAATATAAATAATTATTTAACTAATTTAAACTATTATATATATAATAAAATAAAATAACTGATTTTATTTAATTATTTTAATATTATAAATATAATAAACAAATAATTTTATTATATTAATAATTCTTTAGTTGGTATTTTTTTTCGTATCAAAGAATTTATAAATAATAATAATAATAATAATAATAATAATAATAATAATAATAAACAAAATAGTAAAGAATAAGCCTATCATATAAATAGTAATTAATAATAAAAAATTTTGATGATATATTTAAGAAAAAAATTAACACCCAAATAATATTTAATACTCATTTTTCAAACGTCTCAAAAAATTATATATTAACTTTTTTAATTATATTTATCAAATAACTTAAATTGCAAATTGACTCGATGCGCTATATTCTAAACATTATTTTTAACGACATGCCAAAGAATGTCTAGCCTAAATTATGGTCAAATTATTAATTCTAAAAATTAAATTGAGTAATTATTAGTTCTCATCAACTTTAGAATATAGCATAACTAATAACTTTATCAACTAACCTTGATTAAACTTATGAGGTTTTAATCCACTGAAGTATATTGTCTTGGGTGTTTCATCCACGAGAACGAGTCTTTTGCTGTGCTTCTTGAGCGGCAAAAGACTTTGTAATATAGCATAACTAATTACATAGGCTTTCTTATGAGCCTATGTAATTATCTTTTGTGCCATGGAGAGGGAAACTCTTGGTCAGTTTATTCTTTAAAAGCAGCAATTATTAAATAAAAGTTAGCAATAAAAAAATGTTTATCGATTGGTGCACAAGAATTTCGAAAGGCGAAAATTTGTTCATACAACAGTGCAGGTTATTCTCCATGCATGTTTAATGCTCCGCGAAGGAAGAAAAAAAAGGGGAAAAGATGTCCATGGTGTGAGAAGGATTGCATGAGTGGAGCTTCAAGACTAGAATGCTTAATATGCACTTTTAAGTTGTTTCTGTTGTAAAGAAACGTCCTTTCCTCGTGCTCCTATTATATGTAATTTTGTATACTTCTTGTTTCTTTTTATTCGAATTCATGAATTTTGTTTAGGACGTCAAATTTGAAGATTTTGAATTGTGGATATTAATCAAAATTTTACTTGTTCATTTGGCCAACATATTTTTAAAAATTAAAGAGCAAAATACTATAGATCAATTCCACGGTTTATAAAATTAAATATTTAATATTTAGTATTTAATATGTATTTTTAATATACATCTATATTAAAAATTAATAGTATTTTTTTAAAATTATTGTATTCCATATTTTATTTTTAATACTTTACTTCTACTTTTTATTAACACAAAGTAATATTTTTAGTAATTGATTAAATTGATTTGAACTAATCTCGACTAAATCAGTAATATTTTAAGTTGATTAGTTTTCTCTTCATTTTAATGACAAAATATTATTTAAAATAAATTAATTTTAATTTTTTTAAAAAAGTAATGTATAAATAATACATTTTTTAAAAAAATAATGAAATAAACTATGTATACAAGAACATAAGTTACATCGTTAAAGCTATCAATTAACTTAATAATTTATCAAATATTTTCTTTTAAATTTATTAATCAAATCATTATCAACTATATAATATCTCACCGCTATCAAATTCTCAACATTGTCAAATATAGCTTAAAAATTACACAATTAGTATTCATTTAGAAATTGATAATGGTATATCACAAAAACATCATGTTAGTTAAATCCTCGATAGCTAGATTGTTATTTATTTTATTTTTCTTTTCTAAGTTGGATTTGTACGTTAAATTCTCCTTGTAAAACACTATAATATGGTTATATTGGTATCTAAAGTCATATTCAATGCTTTTGTCTAATTATGGACGTCGTCGGATGAAACTAGAATAATTATCTTTTAAATAATTGAAGCAATTGACTTGTAAACCAGTATCCTTAATAAATTCCAAGATTCGTAGATGGATTTCAAGATTACTTGTCACTTTGGTTATGCCTTGTCGACGTTTTGTGTTGTATTGTTTCCTCTTTTCGAAAGATTAGTACTTTCATATTTACTATTGAAATTCCCGATGGTGTGGTCTTGAAGCCTCAACTTACATTTTTTTTATTAATAATGGCGATTGTGGAATTTTATATTTAGGCATATGAAGTCAATAAGTAGCTACACGTACGCAATTCCAACTCCACAAAAGAGGGACGTACCCATGGGCATGGTGACAAGATTACACGTAGACCTAATATTAAATAAACATTCAACCGATGGTTGATTTTGATATAACTATTTAGATGCTGTCATGGTAGATTGGTAGAGCTATGAAAATAAAATTAATTTATTTTTATAATAAGATTCCTGAGTACTATACCTTAATATTCAATAATGGCATACATTAACTTTGACATTGACCAACATGTTATTCTATCGTCGATAAAATTAGTCGTTCTAGTACCAATTATACAATTCAAAAAAATATGCAAACAAATTTTTTTTCTATTTTATTCTTGGTAAAGAAATTATCAAAGACGCAAACCTAAACATATATTTTTTTATTTAAAAGACAGTGGCATGCAAAATATTTAAATTCATCAAGGAGTTAATATATGTAGGTATATTTTGTTCTAGTTTCAGTTCATTGTGTGAACATAAGAAACACTATTTTATGACCTTTCTGAATTCGACATATCTAGAAATTGATCAAATATGTGGCTGCTTGTTAGCGAGCTGACGAGTTCGCGAAATTGATAGAGGCAATAAGCTAATAAGGAGAAGAGATGCCAACAATTAGCCTGGCGGTTAGGAAAGTTGTGCTGGATGGATCCATTATTTAGTGCAGCGGGGAAAGCATGAGAATATATACAGTAGAGTTGGAGCAGAAAACATAACGCCAACGATATGGTTCGATGAGTAAACAATTTAAATTAGAATTTATAAAACCTTAAAGTTGTATTAGGGTTCAAGGTTTACATTATAAAAGTTTAAACTTGTATTGCGATTAAACAGATCTAATTATATATAAAAGCTTAAACTTGTACGATTTAGTCATATAATTTTCAGCAAGAGTGGTGCAATAAATGCTTAAACCTATATTAGAGTTAACACATGTAATTATAAGAGATTAAACTTGTGTGACTGAAATTTTATTTTCAGCAAGATTCGTGTAATAAAATCTTAAACGTATATCAGAGCCCACCACCTATCATTATAAAAGCTTAAATGTAATACTCCAATTTGTTAAAATAAATAATAAAAGAATAAAAAAAATAAACTTAGATAAGATATGATATGATTAGAAAGCATAAGAGTCAATTTTTTATTTTTATATTTTAATATTTCTACTCTTACCTAAATTAGTTTTTAAAGGACTCTAACTCCCGTGAATAGAGGGTTAGAATAGAGACACTTTCATTAATTCTCTCCACAAGTCCAAACATCTCTCTCTCTCTCTCTCTCTCTCTCTCTCTATATATATATATATATATATATATATANCTCTCTCTCTCTCTCTCTCTCTATATATATATATATATATATATATATATATATATATATATATGTCTGACTAAAGACAGACATGCCGTAAGGGAGGATCGAGAAACTAGGAAGATCGATCAAGGAATGTAATTAAGAAGGATCAATGATGTGTGCGGTCTAGTGTGATATTCAGAAGCGGGTCAACACAGCTTAAGAGTAAGGCTCTGATCACGTAAATGCAAGACTGTGAATCTCAATAGACGGGATCAAGTTTTAAAAAGTCTTAGATAACACAACATATTCTGCAAGTATACACATCATGTCCAGTACGTAGGGCATCGAATCCACAGTGAGGCGAAAGCAATGTTCAGAAAATATCATTCGATCTAAACACAAATAAAAAATAACAATATCAATGGTGGAGATTAACTGAGATCTAGACTACAGAACGACAATGCAGATTATCTAATTTTTGGGGATTTTTAATATGGTCGCAGAAATAAGATAAGATAAATGTAGATCACGACTATGCAGATAAGACAATAGCAGAAGTGTGAAGGAACTCTAGAGCTAGCACATTTCAGAGATGACATATTTGATCAGCATTAACACATAAGGTTTAAAATACTAAATCTGATTTCAATGAAGAGAGGAATCATGGATTCATTTTCAAGAGATCTAAATCACTCTCCCCCTACAGTCATGCAGTCAGAATTGTGAAAAAGTCTCGAAACCTATCTAGTATAGTCGAGTGGTTACTACCGAACTGAAGGTCTTTCGGGATACAGTTCATGCTTCACAGGGCTGCAGACCCTATGATGGAGCGCGCCATACAACTGTGTGTAGACGAATGGGATGATCAGTCCTCCAACGCCTTAGATACTAAGGATAGTAAAAGATATTCCTTGTGGATGCAAGCGTGTGAAACCGTTGATGACTATGACTCAAACTCGGTTCATCAGATATAGAGAAAAAATGCAACCTCTTGTCTTTACGAACGCCTCCGATCAAGGATGTATCGTTCGACGAAGAACAAGAGTATCAAGAATGAAGATCAAATCAATGGTCAGTCGCATCCAATCTCAAGAAAACCAAAACTCTTAACTACGATCGATCTAGTAATGAAATCGAAAGTTGAGTCTATAGAATACGAAAACCAGAAATAGTTCGAGAAAATTCAAAAACCAAAATAAAAATCCAAATTCATCATCTCCTACTGCTAACTCTAGATTATCCTATTAGTTACAAAACATGTTACTCGAATAAATGAGAGAATAATGTTTAGAAGTTCTCACTGTTTCTTGTTATCGATCCAAGGTAGCGTCGATGTCGTGTGTTGTCTTCTCCGGCGACGTCGTCCAAGTATGGTAGATGATCTCCTTCCGACATGGTGGAATGACTGGTGCATAATATGAGGATGGAATGATTCGCCCTCCGGAAGATGCTTCCTCTTGCCTTAACTAGCCCTTTTATATTGGTGGCCTCCATGTGACAGGTGTCCTTCTGTCCAGCCCTGAATTATTCCCTTCTAATTCATTTGTTATGTACTGGCAATTAGGAGCTGACAAATTCCCTTTCATTTTTGGCATCTTCTGTCGTCAAGTGATTCCTTTTTGCAGGGTTTTGATCTGTATCAGTGGGGTTGTGAAGCTTCATCTTCTGAAGTCCCTGAAATAGAAGGTTAAAGCAGCATCAAAATGTCCTAAATGTATAAAATGACAATGTTAAGCTCATAAAGGTGCATGCTTAATAAAAAATTAAAAATTAACAAACAAATGGAACTCGAGCTTCACAAAAAATGGTGTAGAAACGCTATGAATCACAACTCAAAAGGACCTAAAAATATGCACTTGATGCGATGCATCAATCAACTTTAGAGTTTTAAATATATATATGTATATATATATATATATATATATATATATATATAATCTAGGTTTTCACGTAGATGAATAGTAAACATGAAATAAACACTTCATGTTCTTCACGACATGGTGTGTATGACATTGTGGATGATTGCGCCCTCATGTTGCGGGTCACGTACAACACTAGGACCAGGAGAAATGGCATGCATCGCCTATGACGCGGATCATGTTCCTTATTACCTGGATGACACCAGTTTCAACCCGACATGGATCGTGTCCCTCGTGGACATGGATCACGTGATCGGAGGGTATTTGGCAGACATGGGCCACATCGCATCGCCTTGATGCACGTCACGCCCTGACCGACAAATAAACACAAGAACAGATTGAATCTACGAAACAATTGGGTTGTGTCTTCTCCCAATGTGGGTCCTGTCCTAACAAAAGTTACCGCATACAACGACACCAAAAAATGGGTCGTGTCTTGAAGGAACGCGGGTTGTGTTCTGATAGTTGATGAACTTAAACCCCTATTGATTTTGTTTCATTGAATTGATTCTATTGCATGGGTCAGTGATGGTTGTATGAGTCATAACATAAAGTTTAATTAGAGTTTTAAAATGAATTTTGCATGTGATTGAATTTATCTGTGAAGTGTATGAGTTGGTTTTCGACGAATTATTAACATGGACCTCCGTAGAGTTATTGAGTTTCTTTGGGGACTATTGTTCATGGAGTTCTAATAGGGTTGGATGAGAGACCCCAAGACTTAGGTAGTCTTAATAGCATTATGATCAAAGTCAATGACATTTATGATTGGTAAAGACTCATTAAAAATTGTATTATTTAAATAATGCAAGAAAAGATAAATGAAAAAGAATAAAGTGATCCAAAGTAAAATGTTAAATTCACTTGAACATATTGATTATGGGCATCGTGAATCACGATGAGGGATGCAATTGGTGTTCTAACTATTGGTGGACCAAAAGGTAAAGTTTAACAAAGTTTGTGGATAATGAGAAGACAAAAAGGTAAAACAGAGTAAAGTGAATTTGTTCATCATGAAATTTGTTTCCCATATTATATCTTCACATATGGTTTATCAAATAATATCAAGATTTATCACACATAAGGAGTTATTAGTGATAAAATATTGTTCCATTAAATAGTCAAACTTGTTCTTAAGAAGGTTATTTAGGAATAGTGCAAATCAATAAAGTTTTTGGGGATGCAATGACTTAGGTGATTTCTTGAATATTGATGTTACAATTCTGGAGGATCAAACTATTGAATAAGGATTGAATTCTATAATCGTGAAATTTTCAAGAATATGAGCTTCAAGGAGTCTAGGTTATATTCTTTTGAGATTATGACCATGATCGTGATTGAAAAGTTGACCTATGATCAATGTAGAAATAAAATAATAATATGATGATCAGGATATAAGATCATAAGGCATCTACATGATTAAAGAATTATTGGATTATCATGATATATCTTGATTATTATGTTGGAATATATGAAACATATGTGAAAATTGATGAGTCTAGATGACATGCCCAAATGTAAAGACGAATTTATTTTTAAGGAGATTGTAATGTAATATCATCAACTTTTGTAAATAAATGATAAGAGGATAAAAAGAAAGATAAAGTTAGATAAGATATGATATGATTAGGATTAGGAAAAAGAATAAGAGTCAAAGTCAAATTATTATCCTAATATTTTAATATTCCTACTCCTACCTAAATTAGTTCTTAAATGACTCCTAATTAATGACGAATAAAATAAAAGAGATTAAGTTGAGTTAGAGTTGGATTACATCATAGTAAACCCTTATAACTAAAGGGTTAGAGAGAGGCACTCTCATTAATTCTCTCCTTAACCCAAAGCACCAGACTCTCTCTCTCTCTCTCTCTCTCTCTCTCTCTCTCTCTCTCTCTCTCTCTCTCTCTCTCCCACAGGGCTCCAAACATACAACCAGCGAGGG
>LTAE01000246.1:40096-56643 GCA_001647135.1 Pontederia paniculata | reverse complement strand
ATATATATATATATATATCGCATTCGTTGCCTCCACCTAATTGCAAAACTGATATAATTTTTTTTGCATGGATTTGTTCTAAAGTAATTTTGCAAACCATCATAAAAGAGATTTCTTTTCTTTTCTAAGATCTAATAGTTAACATAAGATTATCTAACTACATTATATATGTAGCCGTTGGATTAATAATAAATAAAAGAATAATTGGTAAACTAAATAACATTTTACGTACACAGCAATGAGTTGGATATCGTAATAAATGCCGGAAGCATTAATATCGCCGGAGAGGTCCACCCGAATCGACTTAATCTGAGGCAAAGAGTCGAGTCTATTAAACATAAAAAGTACTACTTTCTATGTTTACTTTCTCTATCGAAAAAGTACTACTTTTTCATATCGAAAAAAAAAGTACTACTTTCTCTATCAAAAATAAATTTACTTTCTAACATAATGATATGCCCACGTTCGATATATATGTTGTATGGGAAAAAAACGCTGTAGCATTTTTCAACAGAAAAGGAATAAGAATAATATTTCCTTGACTGAGAGTTTTCTTTTTGCCGTAGGTTGTGTAACATATTGGTAGATATATTTTTTGATGCATTTAAATTCCTATTTTTTCGATAACAGTATTTAAAATATTATAAGCAAGGCTAATTAATTTTTAAAGTTAAAATCTTAAATAGTTTCTCTTTCTTAACCATCATATTTTCAAAGACGACGGCTCCAATAGATGCACACAAGCTGTCAATTCTTGTTCATCTATCTTCACAAGTTATTTGTTACCAAATACCATACTTTTTTTTTAAATGAAGAATGACTAGACTTATCATGATCATGCGTCCTTCTCTCCATAAAACTTTCAATAGTATCTGCAGTAATGGAAAATATTGATTAGAATTATGTTTCAATCTTTTTATAGAGCGCGCCAACCAAACATTCTTAATTAAAGCTATCTTAGCCACCTTTATTTGCTTTAATCGGTCCCTAAAGCTTGCACGATAAATACGATTAACTAGATCCTTATCTGTTACTTGTAAGTTCTGCGCTTTGAAACTTGAAGTCTAAAAGCACGTGCACCACCAAGTCGAAGTCAAGTCCAAAACTCATGCAATGCAATTTTTTAAATATTATATATATATATATATATATATATATATATAATAAAATATTTATGAGCGCAGTAATTTATAACACAATCTTTTAATACTCAATATAATACGAGACTTTTACTCATATATATAATTTTCTACTCACATTTTTTTTCTTCGGTTAGGGCACTGATTAATTTTAGCAATGCTTGAAATCTCAACTCTTTTCTGGTATACGCATGATCTCTTTGAAGAGACACTTATTGGCCTTTTCATTTTTATGTTCGAGCAGCAGGGACAAATAAATTGATTTCAGTTCAATTTATATATTAGCGAGAGATTTTAGATTGAGAGACAAATAAAATTATCAATTCATTTAAAGATTGTGAAAATGATTTAAAATTTGTTTATATCGATTAATGCAATTTTCCCATGAAAATCATGCATGTGTGAGTCAATCATGTTTATCTTTATTTTCATAAATGCACATCACAATCAGTCACAATTAAATAGTATAGAATAAGCTTGATTCGGTAATATTAGCTAAGTCAAGGTCATCAATCTCTAGCTTAAGACAGAGATAGATCGTGAACAAAGATGTTGTACATGTATATAAATGTACCAGCCTTCAAACGAATTAATCACACACCAATCAACAACACCCTGAGAACATGGCATCCTTAGTAGCCCTTCTTGCCCTAACGCTGATCGCCACCTCGCTGCTCGGCGTTCAAGGATCCCCGCCGGAGAGCGTCGTCCAGTGCAAGTCCGGCAACGCCAACTGCACCGTCACGAATGCCTACGGAGCCTTCCCCGACCGCAGCACTTGCCTCGTCGCAGCTGTGGCGTACCCTACGAGCGAGCAGGAACTTCTGCAAGCCGTCTCCGACGCCTCCAAGAAGAAGCAGCACATGAAGGCGGTCACCGCCTACTCTCACAGCATCCCCCTGCTGTCGTGCCCCGGAGGCCCGAGCGGTCAGGGCCTCGTCATCAGCACCCAACGCTTGAACAAGGTCGTGAGCGTTGACAAGGCGAGCTCCCGGATGACATTCCAGGCCGGGATCACGCTGCGAGCCCTGCTAGACGCGGCCGCCGCCAACGGTCTCGCGCTGCCGCACTCGCCGTACTGGCAGGGGATAACGCTCGGCGGGCTGCTCGGGACCGGGTCGCACGGCAGCTCGGTGTTCGGCAAGGGCTCGGCCGTGCACGAGTACGTCGTGGGGATGCGGCTGGTTGTTCCCAGCTCAGTCCCCGTTGACGGATACTACGCCAATATCATAAACCTCGGAGAGAACGATGAGGATTTGTTGGCGGCCAAGGTCTCTCTTGGCGTCTTGGAGTTATTTCTCAGGTATATATATACATATTACAGAGACATAATTTACAAACAATAACGATAAGACGGTGGCAAGCTTTTTATCGAAATAACGAGCACTTAGATATAATTAAAGCCTTCGAACCAGTCGGATACAATTATGTATCGAATTGGCACGAGGAACTAAATATATCGAAGTCGAACAAAAAGAAAGAACTCGCAGTTGGTTTGAACAGAAGGCCATGCATCCATGCAGGTCACCATGCAGCTGGAGCCAATGTTCAAGCGCTCGATCACGAATAGGCTGGCAAAGGACGTCTCCTTTGAGGACACGATCTCAGGCTTCGCGGCTACAACTCAGTACGGGGACATCACTTGGTACCCGTCGCAAGCCTTCGTCGTCTACCGAGACGACGTCAAGCTCCCGATCACCGCCAAGGGGAAGGCCGTGAACGACTTCACAGGCTTCCGAGCTCAATCCACCTTACTCATAGCTGCAGATCGTGCTTCAGGTTCGTAGTCATAATTAATCTTCTTTTCTTTTCTTTTCTTTTTTGTGGAAGATATTCTATATATATAGTAAAAAACATCGTATGGTAAAGGATAGTTAAAGATGATTTAAAAAAAATGGAAGTATAGACATCATGCATGATTAAACCTCTCTTATAATCGCATCATGATGATGCAGAGACGTTGTCGGAGAGAACAGGAGATGCCCATGGTAAATGCGTGCTGGCGAAAACTCAGGTAGCAACTCTTCTGGCGACGGGCATGGGCTTCAAGAACAACGACGGTGGTATATTTGATTTTACAGGTTACCCGGTCATTGGAAACCAAAGCGACTTGCAGTCTGCAGGTAATTAATTGCCCGAAACTGGACGTCATAATGATGATTAATCCAATTATATATGTGCATGAAGTTCAAGACTCTATGTACATCATTTTTAAAATAAATATATATATAGTAACATCAGATAATATTAGTATATCGACTATCTTAATCTTTTAATAAAATTATTTTTGTTAACAATAACCTTAGCAAGTAGCCTACTTAATAACACAGGAACAAAATGATTATTTTGAAAAAAAAGTTCTCATATTCCATCAAGAATCCCATCTCTAATATATTAACATACAAATTCAAAAGAAGTCGGAGTAAGATAAGTTTTTTTTTTGTGTGATATTGAAAAACTTTCTTTGGGTGCATGGATCTTTTTCGGTACAAGAGTTAGCGCAGAATTAATGTTTGCATACATGTGCTTGAGATTGCTGAAGGTGTCGGCTTACGACATGTTATTAATTCTGCATGTAATATGAAATGGTCACTACCTATGGGTTGTCACGCGGGGCATAGAACTGGGACGCAATTAATTATATGCACATGACATGCCGATATCACGTCAATAAAGCCAATTGGTTGAGAATATATGTCTAGGTGTCATGTCAAGTAGTAATAAATTCATACGATTTTTCCCTCTACTAGCACCATAATTTTCAAAATTTTATTTTAATTGAGTTATATTATAAAACCCTAATTCAAAGCCTTCTTTAGCAACGCTCAACTAAATTTCCATTGATTAAAAATTTCTTATATAGAAATAACTTTTTATATATAAAAAACAAATTCCACGTAAAAATGTTCTTTTCAATTAAATTATGTGATACTAAGATGACAAGGTTGTGGTGGAGAGTTTTTTTTCCTAAATTATTTTGAGTGTGACTTTTATTGCTAAAGTTTCGTGCTTATTTATTTTTTTTAATTTATTTTGTTTACTATGCTAAGTCAACACAAAGAAAAGATAACTAAATATGCATTAAATTAGATTTCCTTTATCGTAGATTACACGTTAACTTGTTTATGTATAAGAAGCTCTTAAAGTAAGATTGTCTACGTGCATGTACCACAACAACGTTTTCAATCAATTGCTTCCTCAAGTAGACCACAAAACAAATATAAACTTTATCGTAGTTTTCTTTGATAACAACCGCATGCAGACTTAATATTTTATCGGGCTTCATATATAAAACCCTAACCGACCGGTTGACCTCCCTGCCATCAGGATCATGCTTAAGGAGCAAAGAAGACGACCTCGCGACGGCCTGCGGATGGGATCCTCGGTTCAAGGGACTCTTCTATCACCAGACGACGGTGAGCCTCTCGTTCGCCAGCATCTCCGGGTTCGTGGCCGACGTCAAGAAGCTCCGGGACGCCAACCCGGACGCCCTCTGCGGTACCGAGCTCTACTCAGGCTTCTTCATGCGGTTCGTCCGCAACTCCACGGCATACCTCGGCAAACTGGAAGACTCCGTGGACGTTGACATCACCTACTACCGCACCACCGACCCCATGCGGCCGAGGCTTAACGAGGACGTGCTCGAAGAGATTGAGCAGTTGGCGCTGTTCAAGTACAATGGATTCCCCCACTGGGGGAAGAACAGGAACATCGGGTTCATAGGGGTGAGGAGCAAGTTGGGAGCCAAAGGGGACAAGTTCGCCGCCGTCATGCAGAAGTATGATCCGGAGGGGTTGTTCTCCTCGGACTGGACGGACGCAGTGCTGGGGCTGCGCGGCAAGGAGATCACCGTCGTCAAGAAGGGCTGCGCGCTCGAGGGGCTGTGCGTGTGCTCGGTCGACGACCACTGTGCTCCCGAGAAGGGTTACTACTGCAGGCCTGGGAAAGTTTATTCTCAGGCCCGAGTTTGCCGCAAGGTCGATACGAGTGCAGCTATGTGAAGGATATGAAAAAAAGATTGATGAATAAAATAAACAAAAAAGATTTGACTTTGTGCCAAATCTTTTTCTCGGGTGTTCGGTGTGAAATTAGCATTTATGATATAATAAGAAATTGAAAGATTTGATTGAGATTGTTTGTTTACACATATTGTTACGCTAAATAAAGGTGTTTTCTTATTGTCTGAGAAATGTGAATTGGAAATTACTTACTGAGAGTTGTATTGATACTACTTATCAGGTCAAAAATACGATTTGGTCTTTATCCTTTTTGAGACCATAACTCAAAATAATCGGTAGCACAGAAATCAGTTATTAGGTAATATTTTTATTGACCTAAGTATAATAATATATAAACTAGAAATTGAGTTATTCCAAACTATAAGTAATTCTATCTGGAAAGATGTAGTTCAATCAGTGAATTTTGTAAATATTTTTCTTCGTTGATTTTACTAACATTTTGTTTTCTTGATTTCAATTTCTTTCTAATTGACTTGGATTATAACGAAAGTGAGATTTTAAAGTTCCGATAGCAACGCCAATACCCGTTAGGCCTTCATGGAATGACTGCTTTGGAAATAGGGCGTCATGCGTTTGATGGGCCTACATCATTATAAAGTCCCAAACCCAAATCACGATGCTAATAAGCATTTCTCACTCAACAGTATTTTAGCCAGCATTCCTCGTTAAAAGAGCTATAAGCCAACCCAAAAATGAGTTTGAAACAAAATTAAACAAGCCAATCATGTATCGAAATCCTAATGAACTTCTCCTACCTTTTGACATGTATAAATAGAAATTAATATTGCAAGTTAAACTTTGTATGTTTTATTGAAGAGTTCGAAATAAGTTTGTTAAACTCGAGAGTTTAGACAATAACATCGAAGAAATTTATATACCAAATAAATTTAATTACATAATATATTATTAACGATAAATTTTATTATTGAGCATTTAAAAGTATATATAAATTATATTATTTCAATTCATGAACTTTGTTTTTTAATTTCATTCTTAATAATAAACTAAATAGTTTGATTTTTAAAATAATATTATTATGTAAAAGAAATATTTTTTTCTCAATGTTTCATTCATTATTAACAATTGTGTATCAAACAAATATAAATCGATCTATAGATCAAATCGATTTCTTAATTAATATGAGACCTAAGACCTAACATAAAAATAAATAAGTAGACTATTTATAACACTATTAAAACTAAAATAACAAGTAAAGTTATTATTATTATTATTATTATTATTATTATTATTATTATTATTATTATTGTTGTTGTTGTTGTTGTTGTTGTTGTTATTTTTTTATTTGTTATTTTATTCTGCTTTAGGTTGGAAACTTCAGCAAAGTAAGAAATTTAAAGCAAATAAATTTTACTAAATTAAATCTATTTCCATTAAAAAATATAAATAAATTAATAAAACAAATCGATGAGAGAAACAGCAAGGGAAGTGATACGAAGATCTGTTTTTTTTTTTTTGCCATATGAAAAATGTAATTGACTTTTTCGTTTCTCAAGGCCACTGGCCAAAATCATACGAGTTTTATGTTTCAAATGTTAAAACTTATATCATAAAAGTCTACATCCATTTGATTTATGAGTTTTGCTACACCCTCCTAAACTTCAGCCTAATAATCTGCCTAACACCTCACAATGATACTCACTGTAAATTAAACTTTATGGGATATTTTTAATATGTGATTATTAGGAGGATGAATTAGGAGGATATAAAATTTTTCTTGATTTATTTTGTCGACTTAGGGTTGAACACCAAACTGCAATTTTAGTGTTCATTTGACTGAGTGATGTTACTACCCCAACCATAGTTGGGTCCTCTCAGTTTATATCAATCACCACGTCACAAATTTGTCCAAGGAAATGAGCTGCACTAGTTTCAGTACAATTTCTATCTTAATTGTGTCATGCCAAAATAATCAGATAATTGCATAATTCTTACTTTACACATTAAATACTGATGCACTGGAGGTTTCCAAAAACAACAAGCCCTCTTCGGCATTACTTAAATACAGAAAACTTTTAAATCCTAGTTCGTCGACATTAGCAAAGGTCATATGTTATGGATTTGAATGACCAACATTAGTTCTCAACACGGTATTTTATTATTCCTTTTGCTGATTTTTCACCAAAAAATAAGATTTGATACAAAACAAGTGTTATCGCTTTATATGCCAAGCGAAATAATTGCGTACAAAGTGCAATAAAATGTAACACACTGTAAAAAAAATTAACTCTATTTAGACAAATAGTTACAGAAAAGTACAATCTGGTCATTGGGATGACGTCTCAAACTGTTGTTAACTGAATGAAACATCCTCTATGTCATCGTTCACCAATTGACGTTATATATTGAAGATTCAGAATATACCCGTATCCTCAATATTCATCACGAGACAAAATTTTACTGTAGGTGGCCAGAGTTCATCTATCACGAACTTCTTTTTTGGGAAGCACATCTCGTCTGAACCTGAAGTTAAATCTTCTACCTGCAGGAAACCGAACAAAAGCACCATAGTGAGATACTGAGGTTAAAGCTATGGGATATCACATATGCAGTAATGATGTGAAAGACCGAGCCGCATAGTGAGATACTGATACAATTTCACTTTGTATTAGTTAGTGTGCTGGTTAACAAAATAGTGGATAGTTACAATGTTTTATTAGTCTATGGTAGTTTTAATATAGTTATAGTAACTAACTCATACATGTTATAAATACATGAATGGCTTACAGGTTTAGGCAGCCTTTGAAAAATTGTTTATCATCCATGTAATTGAAGTTTGATCCACTCCACACGGACTATTGAGATTTGTCATTTTGAATGGACAAGTTATTAATTGTAATAGTATTTAAGATTCTTGTACTTTTACTACTGGTAACACTTATCTTAGTTTCATTTCTATAGTTATTGTCATTCATATTTCCAACCTCTATAAGATACTAAGATTCAATTTTTAAACGAAGCCGAATGTCTTTCACCAACTCATCCAACCACAAGATAGACATTCAATATTCACGTAGGAGCTTATTTCCTAGCTGTTATAGTTTAACTTAGATTCCATATTATTCTTAGGGTTTAATGAGCAACATGTTCGAAGCATTTTTAACCAACATTACTAAAAATTTTAGTTCAAAATGACAATAAATTCATCCCTACATAAGTGTAATCTTTTGAACCAAATTACTAATAATGTTGGTTACAAACGCTTCATATCATGCGAGACTTCACGCACTTCTTAAACCCTTACTTTTAATAATTTTCATGTGCTTGGCATTATTCAATTACGATACTTACCATTATATGCGGCTTTGATGAAGCCTATAAATGCTTATAACTATTATTTAAGTTGTATTTGTTTTCCAGAAAATAAGTTCTAAGGAAATAGGAATTCTGAGGAAGACATCTTTCGAAAAATAGTCTTTATTTTGTTGTTTGGGAGTGTTACGAAACAAGTTTGAAAAATATAACTTATTATACTTTCAATATATATCAACTCCGCATATGTTTATAGCCGGTCCCAAACCCGGATAAAGGAGGGTTGTGTTAGGCCTCGACAGCCAACGTAAAACCCCGTCGAATCTCATGAACATAGATCAACGAAGATATTGCGTGAATGCTAGATCGTTACCCGTAAGTAACGCGTTGTATTGCTCAAGTACAGTGAGAAGAGAGCAAGAGCAACTGCATCCTCGCCTGAATGCAGTGTTAGATGAGCAAGGGCTACCGCACTCTAATGGACGGAGGCGGCTAAAGAAGCTAGTTTATGAGAGTAAGATCATATTAGGTTGTTGAAATATTGGGACACTGAATGAGAAACGTTTCGAGGTGGCATAGGTAATGAGTAAGCGTAACATTAATATGTTGTGCTTACAAGAAAATAGATAGGCAGAGGAGGAAAGTAAAGAGTTCAATGTCAACGATTCCAAACTTTGGTATACAAACAAGGTAAAGGGAAGAATTGATATTGGTATTATTGCGGATGAAGAATGGAGGAAGAATGTTGTGAAAGTTACAAAGATTGAGGATCGAATCATATCCATGAAAGTAATTGTTGTAAAGGATATAATGAACATTATTAATGCATATGAACCTCAAGTAAAGGCAGAATCACATCTCAAAGAGAAGTTTTGGGCAAATATGGAGGGGTTGATTTAAAGTATACCATCAATCGAGAAAATTATTATTGGGGGAGACTTTAATGAACATGTGGGTAAAGAGACAGAACTACATGCAAGAGTTCATGGTGGTTTTGGTTTTGGAGAGTTGAATGAGGAAGAAGAAACTATTATTGATTTTTTTTAGCATACAATCTTAAGATTGTCAATACTTGTTTTAGGAAAAAAAGAGGAATATCTAATCGCATACAAAAGTGAAACTCAGATCTTAGATTGATTTCTTTTTTACAAGGAATCCTGATAAAAAATAATGTATTAATTGCAAAGTGATTCCGGGGCATGGGGTGACCACACAACATAGATTGTTAGTTCTTGATGTGCGAATTAAATATATGAAACAAAAACGTCAAACAATTGTTCGAAAGATCAAGATGTGGCAGTTAAAAGGGGAGAAGTGAGAAACTTTTAAGAATAAGTTATTGGAGGAAGGAATGTGAGAGTTACAAGGAAATGCTAGCATCATGTGGAAGAATGTGACACAAAAAGTTGAAATGGTAGCTAAAGCAATTTTAGGAGAATCAAAACATTTTGAACCACGAGATAAGGAGACTTGGTAATGGGATGATGACGTACAAGAAAAGGTGCTTAATAAGAAGAATTGTTTCAAAGTTATACACTTGGACAATAACTCTGACAATTGGGAAAGTATCGCTTGGCTAAAAGGGAGACTAAGTAGGTAGTCAATGAGGCTCGTGCTAAAACATACGAGGGACTTTATAAGGAGTTAGGGACAAAGGCCGAAAAATAAAGGATTTACAAGATTACAAGAACTAAAGAGAAGGAATCGAGAGATTTTGATCAAGTAAGATGCATAAAAAATGAAGTTAGTAATGTTTTAATCACTAAGGAGGATGTTAAGAATAGATGGAAAAAATATCTTTATAAGTTATTCAATGATGGATGTGAAGGTTCACGTTGCAAGTTGGAAGACTTGGTTGTTAGTGAAGATGAGGTTAATAGGTCACTTTATCGCAGAATTAGAGTTGTGGAGGTTAGAGAATGCTCTTAAAAAATGGAGACTGACAAAGTTGTTGGACCGGATGGTATACCAATTGAAGTTTGAAAATGTTTAGGAGAAAAAAAGTGTGTTGTCATGTAAATTGTTTAATGAAATTTTACGATCGAAAAAAATGTCTGATGATTGGAGAACAAGTACATTAGTTCCTATTTACAAAAATAAAGGGGATATTCATAATTGTGCAAATTATAGAGGGATTAAACTTATTAGTCATACAATGAAATTATGAAAAAAAGTGATTGAACATATGTTGAGAGTGGAGACTAGTATTTCTGAGAGACGATTTAGATTCATGTCAAAAAGATCCACTACAGAGGTGATTTATTTACTAAGGGGGATTATGGAGATGTATCGAAGTAGAAAAAGAGACTTACATATGATTTTCATTGATTTAGTGGAGGCGTATAATCGTGTACCAAGAGATGTACTTTGAAAAGTCTTGCAAAAGAAAAGAGTGAGTGTTGGCATTGACTAAGGTTGACAACAAGAGGTGAGACAAAAGCATTTCCTATAAGAGTTGGCCTACGTCAAGGATCATCGTTAAGCCATATTTGTTTAACTTAGTTGTCGATGCTATAACCGAAAGTATCATAAAGAAGGTACCTAAGTGCATGCTCTTTGCCGATAATATAGTAATTTTAGCGGATACAAAAGAAGAGATTAATGCAAAATCGAAAATATGGAGAAACACATTGGAGTCAAACAATTTTCGTTTAAGTAGGAATAAGACAGAGTATATGCATTACAATTTCACAAATAGAAAACTTAAAGACGATTTGAAAGTTAGGTTAGGAAATGATATAATTTCCCAAGTGACAGTTTAAATACTTGGTATCAATTATAAGACAATATGGTGAAATTGATTATAATGTTAACCATAGAATTCAAGTTGGTTGGTGTAAGTGGAGAAAAGCTACTAGAGTCCTTTGTGATAGGAACGTACCCAATAAAGTTAAAGAAAAATTCTACCGCACCATTATAAGACCAACAATATGACATGGTAGGGAATGTTGGGCTATAAAGGAACAACATGAACATAAATTGGGGGTAGCTGAAATGAAAATGTTGAGATGGATGTGTGGTCATACTAGAAAGGACAAGATTACGAATTACCATATACGTGAACGAGCCGGAGTGACCCCTATTAGCGATAAGATGGTAGAGAATCATTTGATGTGGTCTAGTCATGTTCAGAGAAGGTCATTAGATGCGTCAGTAAGAAGGGTAGATCAAACAATCTGGAATCCGATTAAAAGATGGAGAGAGAGGCCAAGGCGAACACTTGGCAAAGTAATAGAACAAGATCTATTGGCGAATAATATACCCAAAGATTTGGTTACTGATAGAGCGTAATAACATCGTATTGTCCATGTAGCGGACCCCACCTAGTGGGATAAAGCTTTGTTGAAATTGTTGTATACTTTCCATATATCATATGAGAAATATTAGAATGAAGATTTATTCTTTTTCTCAATTTATATACAATTTTTGTTGTTGACCAAAAAATATTTTCCTTTAGCCAAGATTCTTTGTATTAACATGAATAGAAAACAGGGAAAATAGTTTCCTAAATTTTTTGATGTAATGCTTGCAAACCGTGTATCTTTTGTAACTATTTAAACAAAAACTACATCTACGGGTTTGCTTACAAACTATAATTATTTCATCTTGATTTTTGCTATCACTAGTTCTATGTTAATCCTTATTGTCATTCTTCCCTTGATACATTATTCCGTCGGGAACAGTCGCATGGAGTGGCATTGTGGCAATCACAACTTGAACCTTATGGCACCCCAGCCAGAATAGGGAAGGTAAACTTCCCATGTACAGCTCACCCCCTTACACCAGAATAGGGACAAACTTACTGTTCACCCCCTTGCGTGGAGTTACTTCTTACGTTCTCGTGTGCACTTATATGAGAAACCCATTCAAGAATGTTAGTGTTGAACTTTCCATGAATCAAATCCTTAAAATCAAGGCCAATCGATCACATTATGGATCGCCCTAACAGTGCTGATCATAATAGGGACAAAGTTCTAGAGAAAGTAGACTTGGGAATTTAAATGCTGCCCTCTGCTGTAACCTATATATGCCAAAATATCATTAAAAGATTGAGAAACATTATGAAACAGAAATTATTACCTTTGGAGTTTCTTGAATAAAACTTCAACACTTCATCAATAATTATGACCTGCAAGTGACTTCTGTTAATGCCTAAAATTTAACTGAAACAAAAAAGGGAAACAAATCTGTGTTCAATTTGATGGTTCAGTTTGATCAGCCGATTCTACGCGAAAGTATGCATGTAAGAGCAATAAGTGTAACAACTAGTTCACGTATACCACACTGAAATAAGTGCAGTCATGTCAAAAAAACTAAATTGGTAACAAAAATAAGTTCCAGTCCTGCAACAACTTAGACTTGGTGTATGCAAATAGTTTAAGATTCTGCTATTTAAACACCAGAAGAATCGCTACTTCTTTGAGGGACATTTTTTATGAGGAAAGGATTTACTACTGAGCTTGCGCAACTGTCCACATTGTATTGAAGTCATAAAACAGAGAAATTTGAGTGTCTGTACGGGAGAACAAAGTCGAAAGAAGAACAAAATACTCGAGCTTCTTCGAGGGATGTGATAACTTTCACTACAAAGTAGGAAATGAACAGTATCACACAAACATCCAGATAGAACAGTCAAGACTAACAGCATGCATATTAGACAAATCTGCAAGTGTATTCAATTGTGTATGAATATTTATATGCTGAGAAGCATAAGACCCTGGTGAAGGCAGACAAGAAAATGCATGCACTAAACTGAAGGTTTTAGTTTTCTTGTGGTAAATCATATCTTGTAACGACGTTGAGAAAGAATATTAGCTTCACTATTTATTAATACTTCAACTTCTGTGTAATAAATGCAAATAAAACTAAAATATACATAAATGTATACTTTCCATTATTTGAAGCATCCTCAAAAGGCAATACTAATTGAAAAATCAATTTTGTTCAAATTGACTTCAGTTCTCCTGAAAATATCTTAAGCATCCATTTTGTAGACAAAATTATAATCCCAGAGTAACTAAATCTGTGGTTTTCCCAATCAACATAAAGATGTAGTGCATTACTATAAAAGAAGAAATCATATACTAACAGGAAAAGAGAGATATAGAACAACAAGCCATTCAGCCCACGATAGAGGAGTCACCTGAAAATCAGAATAAAAAGAATATGTAATTGAAACATTCAAACTTGCTATTTTAGACATGAATCTCTGTATGAGAATACGCTAATAACGTCGTGATTGAGAAAAGAAAACTCACAGAGAAAAGTGCAGCCAGAGGTTCAATGTACAAAATTAGCACATGTAGTAACATAGTCAAAGCTATTGAAGCAAGAAGCCACATGTTGCTCCAGGGAGGGATAACACTGAAAACAAACAAATCAAACAAATGCTTACAAAATAATGGAAACTCCTTGATGATGATGCATTAATATTATGAAATGACATTATCTTTACATTGACTTCTTAAATAAAGCATGTAAACATGATCCAGAACAAAGGTAGTGTGGTAATTTTAGTTACACCAAGGCCTTAATAATATGATGAGAACTGTTTCAATTAATCACCAGGTCCATCCAGGTTAAAGGATTTTACTCAACTGTTAGTTCAGCATGCAAACAATGATGAGTTAAAATGGAATGATTTTGCCCCTAATTTACACACCCCACCTCCACCCACATCCCCCCTATTGATTTCAGCAGGCTACCTAATTTTAACTTTAGATACAGAAATTTCAGATGGACTGGAGTTTATACATATAAGAAGCCCATCTCGAGATGCATTGCAGATGTGAGTCTGAGCAGAGAAACCGTTGATATGGCAATTCTTTTTTAGGGATGTGTTAAATACAACATTTCTAGAGTAGACTAATGGAAGATGTAAAAGAAAAACAAAAAATCATATCAAACGGGTCAAGGTCAATCTTTCCATAACTTTAGTAAAAGAGAGTGCAAGAATATATCCCAGTCCTGTAATTGAATGATACAATGGATGCTAGAAGCAAATGACATATGCCCCGCTCCAGAGATATCTGAATAAAGGTAAGCCTGCTGCAACTTCATAAAAAAGAAAGAAAAATACAAGCTGCCAATCAACTTCCATAAGTTTATTCATGCAAATTACAGTTATTGAGTGATCCATGTGTTCCAGCTTGTGGTTTTGTTACCTTTTTAGAGAAAAGTGATTAAATAATTATCTCAAGCAAAAATAACAGGGAACTGTTCTTGATATGATCAATCTGATATCCAATCAACTTAAGGAGACTTTACAAATTGTACCAATTTTTTTTACTACTTTTGCTTCGCTGCAGAATCGAAGTCAAGGATATTGAACTCATTCCAACTTTAAGCATCCAACGAAGCTAACAATTGCAAGACGTCAAGTAATAAATTACAACTGAACAAATGGTCAAGGAAATAAAATTAATTCCATAATAGAAACTTTGTTTAAAAGATTACGAATGAGGAAAAAAATCATAAGCAATTCAGATGATAAATAATATCAGCATGAACAATTAACTTACATAAGAGACTGGTTTTCGCTGAGGTTGTTTAATGCATTAA
This sequence comes from Pontederia paniculata, assembly GCA_001647135.1. Taxonomy (NCBI): domain Eukaryota; kingdom Viridiplantae; phylum Streptophyta; class Magnoliopsida; order Commelinales; family Pontederiaceae; genus Pontederia; species Pontederia paniculata. Next base: position 41,654 of record LTAE01000246.1, on the reverse strand, counting down.
ACATCTCAACAACGACCAATACTGTCATTGATACAGTTGATGGATGTTGATCATCAAATATACTGCATGGATATGATGTCTGTCTTGTAGAGCAGGAGTCAAAGTTGACCTAGTTTAATAAATGAAAAAAAAGGAGTCAAATCTCAAGACCAATGTTGCTAAAAAGGATTGTAGACATATCATTGTAAGCATACGAATGAGATACGTGTATATATAAGCTGAAAATATTATTATGCATGTTAAACGCAGATGACAGTAAGACTACAACACCAAAAGTATTGTCGAATAGTAAATTTTCATTGACTTATCTGCATTTTGCAGCAATAGTATGATTGACAAGCAATACTTTCGGATGAATAATTGAAGATATAAATTTTCCAATAGAATGGAGAAAACTTATTATGTGAATTCTGAATGGCAAGTATAGTTGGCAAGTTGGCAATTTAGCATGTAATTGTTTCTGCTGAATGATGGAAGAGACATAATTGCAATAAAATGTGTTCTGAACCCGAAATGTGCAAATATGATAAAAAAAATTATTAACTTTTCAAGTGTTTTTTCCACTCCGTGTGCTAGATCATTCAGTGAAACTATCTTCTGAAATGGTATAAGAAAATCAATAGTTTCAGTGTCATTAATACAAATAATAACTGGTGCAAGTTATATCCATATGCAGCTTCAATACTAGATTCACCTATGGCTTTTGAAAATTTTGCACAATAATAACTTCATTTCTTATTAGCATCAGGATTCAGGATGATGATCATGCTAATGACATAAGCTCCAAGGAAAAGAAGTTTGGATACAACCATATCAAGTTATGCCCAGTTTCTAGCTTCACAATTTCATAGCAAATCAGGAATTCAGAACGTAATGATTCAACGGTTCCTGAACTCGGTAGATTTGGCATTACCCCCATTCAAAAAAAAAACAAGATATTATGATACATTCAACCTAACATTAATCCGGAGACATCTACTCTTACCCAAGAGGCTAAGTATCTCTCCAGCTAGTTGCAAATGAACCATCCAAAGTGCAGGATTTTCTATGCCTAATTAGGATTTCTTGCATCCCTGTGAATATTAACTAGGATTGGTCTTGAAATAGGTTATCATTAAAATGAAATAATGTTGTTCAATCCAAGAGAAAAGGAATTATTATCAAGATCTGTTTCGAACATGTCAAAAGCTTGGGATAAACAAACCATCTACTAAGCAATTCTCATGTATAACAGGAGTTGACTTTTGGGGACAAACTAATATGCGAATACATAACATACTCCCCCAACCCTAAGTCCACAAGAGATTGGTAGCAGATTAGCATGGAAGATTTTTGGACTCACATTCACCGGAGTTTTAGTGGAACACCTACCACACTATTAAGACACATGGTTCCCGCTCACAGCATCACCCGAGAATGCCTATGGAGATCCTTTGGGCTATTTGGCTTAGCATAATATATCTTCGGAGGAGAGGTGTTACATTGGTACATCACATTCAGCTTTTGACTAAAGAATGGTAGAGTTCTGACTTTTTGTAACCCCCCCCCCCCTACTTTG
>LTAE01000246.1:0-39997 GCA_001647135.1 Pontederia paniculata | reverse complement strand
TAACCCCCCCCCCCCTACTTTTGCTTTATGATCCAGGTTCCACACACACACATGAATGACGTGAATCAAGTGACGGAATCAAAAAAGCAAATTCACAACTGCGTATATACCCGTTAGCATTTTAATAGCACCATCTGGGTATATACGATGAACCTTTAAGATTTTGATGCCACCAAAATGCTAGGTCAACCCCCTTGGGTCATGTTCCAAATATATTAAGCTCCTATGACATGAAACACATTGGTTAACTTGAAAGTCCTAAAGAAATGAGTAAGCAAGTTACTGACCAGTTCTGTGTATGGCAATCTAGGACCATTTTCAGAATAAACAAACCACCAGACGAACCCCGCTATAGTCGCAAGACCAACATACACTGCATTAAGAAAAAGTGGTAACAAAAACCATGTACATAACACAAACAAATTCACAAGAAACTAGAAGCGCAAAATAGTGTATTCCAGAGTAAGGGGTATAAATACAGCATTGATTTCTACAATACTACAGCAAGATGATAGACAAGTCTTATTGAACCCATTCAGAAAACAGTACTCCTGTACTCCCACAACCTTCCGTACATTTTTTTGAGAAGCGCCTATCATACATTTTTTCCCCTGTTCTACAAATTTTCTTGTGAGGGTTCCAGTATGGAAATGTGTTTCTACGTAACTGCATTACAAGAAAATTGTACGATAAATATCACCCATTTTGACTTCTTATTTCATTGCTCTAAGTATCTATTACTGGCCTAATGAGAAGCCAAGCGGGAAACAGTACTTCCACAACCTTTTGTATATCGTTACTCTTGTCCCCTGTTCTACATAATTTGTAAATCGTTACTCTTGTCCCCTGTTCTACATATTTTCCTAAAGATTCAAGTCTGGAAATATGCGTTCTAGGTAACTGCCTGGCGAGATTTTTTTTTTTAAGATTATGAGAACATTATGTGATAAATATCACCAATTCTGAGTTCCTATTCCACTGGACTATACTGGCCTAATGAGAAACTAACCTTTTGTACATCTATACCCCTGTTCTACCAATTTTCTTTTGATGGTTCCAGTCTGGAAATATGCTTTCTGGGTAACTGCGTTACAAGAAATTGCATGATAAATATCACTCATTCTTAGTCCTTATTACAGTTCTATATATATGTATCACTGGCCTAATGAGAAACCACGCAGGAAACAGCACTCCCACAACCTTTCGTATATCTTTACCCCTGTTCTAGCAATTTTCTTTTGAGGGTCCAGTCTGGTGACATGCTTTCAGATAACTGCATTACAAGAAAGTTGTATGATAAATATCATTCATTCTGAGTTCCTATTCCAGTGCATTATGTATCTATCACTGTCTCAGTGAGAAATATGGGTTTAGAGTAGGTAAACTCTCCAAGAAAAAAGGTCTTAATGAAGGGTTTGCATACAGCCTATATGATTCACTTTCAACTTCTTTGAAAGAGGGTTCACTTTCAACTTCTTTGAAAGAGGTTGACTTTCAACTTGCAAGCAGTAAAAAACCTTGATAGGTACATAAATCCAATCATCTAATGTTTTTAACAATAGAGAGTGACTTGGTTTCTTTATTTAACAGGGTTGTTATTCCTTGACTGAGGACCACGAAAAAAAAATAATAATCATATGGTTGTGTCTCCTTGAACAACACAATATCCCTGTTGTTTTACAATTACTGGAAATACATTCTGATTACTTATTGTTACTGCTGCTCATCAAATAGGCTGTCCAATGTCTAAGAATAATAAATGTCAACAATGAAACAAGAAAGAAAAAGAGATAACTGGCTGCCGATATTGATGTGAAAGAAATGGAGAGAATACAGGAGGGGGAAATGAATGGAGAAAAAGAAAAACGGAGATACAAATACAGAAAATTAGGCAAGTCAGAGAAAAGATGGAAAGCGACTTCTATTATCCATCAGATGTATTTTTGCTCATGCTCTTTTACAAATTTTTGGCAGAACCTTTTTTCCTTCAAAAAAAAATTTTTTTTGGCAGAACCATAATGGAATCCAAAAGTTGCTACTAGTAGAATAAATTGATCTTGGAATCCTAAAACCAGATTTGAGATGTGTCAACCAAGCTACTGGAAATAAGAAAAAACAAACAAAAAGTACAAATTAAATTGACAAATTGAGCACAGCCCTAAAAACAATAACATGAAATTATTATGTTCAACATACCTCCAATAACTAAATAACGGAAAAATAGCCATCCACTAACGACAGCTTCATTGACCTGAGAAGGCATAAAAGCAAATAATGAAAAACGTCATAAATACAGTTATACCACATTTAGTGTTTTTTTCTGAATGAAATCATACTTTGCGAGGCTTAGTTATCATCACATTAGTATCTTGTTTGTTGAATCCAATAGCAGTAGCCGGCAAGCCATCGGTAACCAAATTTACCCAAAGCAGTTGAACCTATAAAATAATAAGGTAAACAAGAAGATATTTGGGAAACAACGTTGGACAAGAATAAAGTCTAGGTAGCTATAAGAATCAAGACATCAGGTCCTTAAATGACATAATCAATCTCCACAAAATGCTTGAGTTTGCAGTTTTAAGTGTCATATGTCCACATATCTGCTGTCATCGCAAGGACCATCTGGATGGCAAAGCAGAACATTTCTTTGTAGTGTTAAGTGTAGTTTACGTAGAATTAGTCAATAGCCAGCAAGCCATCAGTAACCAAATTTACCCAAAGCAGTTGAACCTATAAAATAATAAGGTAAACAAGAAGATATTTGGGAAACAATGCTGGACAAGGATATAGTCTGTGTAGCTATAAGAAGCAAGACATCAGGTCCTTAAATGACAAAATCAATGTCCATAAAATGTCTGAGTTGCAGTTTTAAGTGTGATATGCCCACATATCTGCTTCCATCGCAAGGATCCAAGGATCATCTGGATGGCAAAGCAGAAAATTTCTTTGTAGTCTTAAGTGTAGTTTATGTAGAATTAGTCAACAGCTACACCGTCTGATAACAAGATTCGCCAGCATTGATTTCTAATAGATAAGATAGTTCCGCTAGAGTTGAATAATTATGTAATTGAATAAATGGACATGCCAGAAGAGTGTTATAAACATAGGTTACTACTTCTCTCTCAATAAAACACAGGTTACTACTCTTTAAAATCATTCAGAGGTCAGCATCAGAGAGCTTACAGGAACTAATGTATCTGGCATTCCCATCACTGCAGCAACAAAAATGCAAACTACTTCTCCAATATTTGAAGATATCATATATCTGATGAACTGTTTTGTGTTATTGTATATAGCTCTTCCTTCTGCAACAGCCTGTTCAGAATCATATCTACAATAAATGACCACAGAAAATAGCAAGATATGCCTTATAAGATATTAGCACCTATATTAGAATTAATAGAAAGAATTGTCCAACTGTCCAGACGTACCGCAACTATTGAAGCAAAATTATCATCAGCCAATACCATATCTGAGGCACTCTGAAAAAAGATAATATATTTCGATATTTTAGAAGGATATGATCTAAGATGTTATCGATATTCTATAAAGTTTTAAAAGCAAAAAACAAAATCAAAAAATAATCACAGTCGCAATGCTAAATACTAGCAAGAACAGGAAAACAAGTTGAATTGACAATGGATACTGAGATCTAAACCAAAATACCTTAGCAACAGCTGTTCCTGATCCCATTGCAATTCCTATATCTGCTTTCTTCAGTGCAGGTGCATCATTCACACCATCACCAGTCATTGCAACCTTGACAAGAACAATATCAACACATGCAGTATTTTCAAGGGTACAATTTATATATTTGAAAAGTAGCACTTCTCGCTAAATGTCTTGCATACACTGCACATATGCAATTCAGATCATTGCCTTATCCCCTTCTGCAAACATTTTTTGAATCTGTCCCAGTATAAAAGAAATCTATGTTTTATGACACTTGCATTTCACATATGATGAGCCAAAGACAATAGTTATATGGAGGTAGTCAGAAAATAAAAGACTGACCAAAGTTCATTAAAATCTAATCTACAGATTCGTAGCTAAAGGCATATTCTACAAGGGGAATCCTTTCTTATTATCTCTTTATCAAAGTATCTACAAAGTTTCTAGTAACAGGGTTGTCATAAAAAGAAAAAAACTTATCGTGAGACCGTCTAATGGCGGTTTTTTGTTTTGTAGATATCTTGAGGGGATATTTTGGCCTTTAAGGTGGCTGTTGCACGATAAACAATACAAACTAAAATGATGGAAAAAACTAATTAACCTAATTCAAATTCTGAAGAAGGAATTAGCTGCACTAGGTGCATTTAGAAAAAGGCCCCTGACTATAGGCTATTCTACTTTAACCCTGAAACTTTAATACTACCCACTCCCCCTCAACTTTCGAAACACTTCCACTGAACCCCAAAAAAATACTTCATTTTATTTGAAGGAGGAAGGGATGAAAAAATCAATAGACGGAATCGCAGAAAAAGGAAAGAGTGTTAAACCTTGATACATCAATATAACAGTGCACAACAGCTTGATTGAATTTAAAATTAAACAGACAACAGGGGATGGTTGCACTACACCATGTAGTACTTGCTCCCTTGGATTTTGATTTTAGGGCCTAGGTTATTCTCACTATAATTTTTTACAAGAACAATATTTTTCTATATTATTTAGGAGCACTTCACAGCTCAGGACTCTGTCAAATATTCGGAGGTTCTGTCACAGATGGTTTTTTTTAAAAGAGAAAGGGTGACTATACTAGTTGGTAGTCACCCGCATATATTAAGGCTGTCACAGATGATTAATAAGCTTTTATTTTTTTCCCACTGAAACATATTTCATAGATCACCATAATTGGAGAATCTTGTACACATGTATTCTATTTACAAAAAAGGACATACTTAGAATGCCGTAAGAAGTAAATGAATATTAGATGCCTAAAGATGTAGGATTGCAAACATCAGCAGTTCAAGATCATAGAGCCTCATCAACCAATAAATGCACAATGGAGTCTAACTAGGGAAGACATGATACAAAAAGCTTACAACTTCATTCTGATTTTGCAAGGCTTCAACCAGCATTTTCTTGTGGCTAGGTTCAACCCTAGACATCATCAAAAGACAATAGAAATCATTGCAAATGAAAATATTACATTAGAATTTTGAAGCACAGAAAGGATCATCAATTTTTCACTCCATGGAAAAGATGCACACTCATAAAAGGGTTTCTTTTAGGGAACTCATGAAAGATATTATAAGACAAAACCAAGCAAAAGCGAAAGAAAAAGTGTTAGAGAAGCTTATCTGAGTAACTCAACAGCTAGCCTGCTTTATAGGCACAGCAGAAATGAAAAATAGCCTTCCTACACAATACTATACCAAGCGGAAATTTTAGAACACATACAAGACAAATTTCTTCCTAAATTTGACCCTGCCTCAATAAGGTTCCTGTTGTGACCAGTGACATGAAGATGTCAAAGACTAATACATAATGTGTTAGCTCCCAGGCATTACTAGCAGGTAAAAGAATAATACAGAGCACAATTGTGAGTATGATGGCACGAAATCTATATTAGTAAACACATTTGGGGGCAGCTGAACCAAGAGAAAAAGCCTAAGCTAAAATTGAAAACTAAATGTCAGCAAGGATCTAGATCCACAACAGACTAGGGCTCTCTTTGACAATATGGAAGAGTAGCATCAATCAAGTGGAAACTGACGTGTTGAAATGCTACTTCTTCAAATGTGTAGAATTTTTAATATATTCAGTACTCAAACTACTACCCGCTGATCAAATCACTAGTTAGTCAGATACTAAATTAAAGTGTATTTTCAGCACACAATAATGAGTAAACAAATTTCAGGTACTTGGTTCACCAGTATATTTCAATAATAGTCAATGTAGCCCTCTCAAAAAAATAATCAATTTAGAGAACTTCAGCAGAGAACAGAAAAAAAACACAAATGCATAATATTACCAACTTGCAGTAAATTACAACAGAACAATTACATACACATGATTTGGTATAAATTAGACCTGTAAGATCTACAATTACTTTGAGAAATAAAGAAAATTGTTTAGAATAACAAATAAAGAAATTGTACAAGACAGATCATCTACCTCGTAAATAACACCATCCTTTGAAGAGCCAGTGATCGTTGGAGTGGAGGAAGTTCTTCAAACTCGGAGGCTGTATAAGAGTATCCAGTGAAATCATCCAAATGCTCGAAAGCACCTATCCTCCGACATAAGGATTCAGCTGTAGACTAACAGAGAAAAGAAGTATTTCACGTGAAGGTCAAATCTTTGAGAAAAGGTGACCAAGCATCTTGACTTACTTTGTTGTCACCAGTGACCACTATAACTCGTATTCCAGCAGACATACATGAAAGCATAGCATGCCTCACTTCCTCCCTTGGAGGATCCAGCATTCCAACCTTCAGAAGTATCACGAAAATCATTGATAAAACTTAACAAAAAGTCTTAAAAGGAAAGAAACTACAATTATAAAAAAAATTGCAAAGAAATGAAGCTATAGACAATTCTAGCAAAAGAAGGATCATAACAATCATTGCTAACTGATAAGAGACTTGAATCCACTTAAGGGAAAATATGCTTATAGCAAATATCATAAATCAAGTCTAGGTTCCAAAGGAACCATACAAGAGTATTTATAGGGTCCTAATACCCCATGACTAGGAAACCTAATATAAGGAAAACTAATTAAAAGGACATTCAACACAAGGAAACCCCTAAAGGGATCATAATTAAACTTAACAAGAAATCATAAAGAAAATAAATTACAGGTATAAAAACAAGAATGCAAAACAATGAAGTAAAACAAAGAAAATCCAGCAAAAGAACGGCCACTTAAAACAGTCTATAATAGTAATGTTGAATGTTACAAAAAAAATAAATAGTATAAAGAAAAGGAATCAAAAAAATCACTTACCAGCCCAATGAATGTTAGATTTGCCTCATCTGCATATGAAAGTGTCTGCTGGCCTGCTGGCATACGTTTTAATGCCAAAGCTAAACATCTGAGTGTGTCCTTTCCAGCAAAACTGTTCATTGATAATATTATCATAAGCACAACCAATATGACAAAGATACAAAGGTCAATTAAGAGTTGCTAGGAACTGATTTTGTTAAATAGAAAATATAATTGGAAATAAAAGAAACTCTTCAAACTTGGAGTAAGACCAAATTAATTATCACAAATGATACCCGAAAATGACATAAATATCCACTCTGAACTGAAGCTACTTTGATTCTAGAAGTGAAGGTTAAGCTCATGCTTGTGACAAGATTATACAGACATCCATCATGCAGAATCAAAATTGACATAACTTATTGATGTGTTGACACCGATTATACTGAATAGATAATTTTTTTGGCAACATTGACAACAACGAAACAAATATTTGCACAAATATGAAGATTACAAACAGTAATGACAAATTATTCTTAGTACCACGTTCTAAGAATAATGAAATGTGAAGAGCTGAAAGATAGCAGCTGAGATATCATTTTCTAAGGATGAAAGATCAATTGAATCATGTAACTTAATGTAAGAAAATATCACATACTTTTATCGAGTTCTTTTTATGAAAAGGAAAGGATGACTAAGATAACAGTTACTCATCCGTGATAATCCTCTTAATTGGGAAAGAATTCCTCGCCTATTTGTAGTTTTAACTTGAAATGAAATAAAGAACTTGTATAAGGACAAATACATGACAAGGGCAACCTACAAATCAACTTTTACAACATGAAAAAGAAATGTTGAAACAGTTGAATAATGGAAAGAGAATTGCGGAAAAGAAGAGAAATCGCTGCTACCTTTGGAACCTCGCTTCCAACTCATTGCGGATATCCACTGTCAGTGGTACAGAAGATCCATCATCATTACAAAGAATATGCGTGCATCTGGAGATTATACTCTCTGGTGCACCTTTAGAAAACATAACTTCCTGTTGCTTTCGACTACAAAGAATGCTCATCATTTTGCGGTCACGAGAGAAGTCTAAAACAGAGATCTAAGGAAATACAGAAAGAAACAAGTATTACTCATTGAAATAATTTACATCCTCCTAAACGACAGTTAATGAGACATAGAAAAATGTGCATATTATTTATTGAAGGAGAGTATTAGAAGTTTATGATACAACCCTTCCAAAAAAAGAAGTTCATGATACTCATCAATAAAAGAAATTGATGAAACAAAATTTCAAAAGACTAACATATTACAGAAAACATAATGTATCAATAGTGTAAGGCTGGCATAATCCATATACTTATTCCATAACTAAGAGATTAGTTGCCATAGGATAGTTGTCATCAGTCAGCAGCATGCAAATAGCTCCAAATGGCTTGAAAGTATTTTTCAGAAAAGGATCCTCATCCAAATCATACACTATCAATGTCCTAAAAGTGCTATAACTGTTAGCATTAGATCCACAAATTACAAACCTTTTTAAATTGATGTTCCCAGTAACGATTGCAATATGATGCGCGCTCATGCTTGCTCAACATATTCAATGCTGAAGGCATAGAATCAAAACCAGGAAGGCCAACCTGATAAAATAATATAAGCTTTGCAATCTATCAGAGAATACACAACCAAAGCTACAAGATATTTATGTTTCCAGCTGAAAAGACAAATGTGACTGACTTTTTCCACAAGGACGCGCAGAGCAACTTCAGTTGATTCCCCAATTTTTTCATAGTTTCTCTTATCTGGATTATATTGAAGTGTAGATTCATTGCAGAGTGCTGAACACATCGCTATGTGAAGGAGGCATGGAAATTGTGCAGGAAATTCAAGCTACATGATAAGAAAAAGAAAGAGACAAGAAGAAGTCATCAATTTAACTACTAACTATCATCATACAAGAAGCAACCGACATGATTTACAAAACAACTGCAGATTCTATCAGCTTTCAAATATTGGTCCTATATGACCTACTTGTAGTCGCAACAAAAGCAAAGCAGGACAGCTGTAAGTTGGGAAAAGGAACTACTATAAACTCAGCATGTATGTCTATGTAAAAGTATAATTTTATAAAACTAATGTAACATACAGGGGGCATCAGGCCGAACCATTGTACTACCAAAACACCAATGAACCTAAACGCAGATAACAAGAAATGTATATGGAAGTAAAACGGATCACACCAAAGTAATGTAAAAACCACAGTAATGTAGAACAAGAATAATATGATGGGCCTTTGGCCCTAGTCTCTGGTCTTTTATTGTGGGCCTTTAGTATAGCCCATTAGTTTAGTTCCCTTTTCTACTAGTTTTCAGTTTACTTAGGTTGTCATGTTATTTGATTGCATGAAGTGTTTGGAACTCTATATAAACCCTCATATGATTGTATTAGAATGATGCTTTGATGAATGAAAACTATTTGCTTCAGTTTAGGGTTTAGGAGTACTTTAACATTATAGATCTCCATCACACAGGGCTAAAGATTCTTCATCTTAATTTAAAAGTCCATATTTTCAGTTGTATACTAACCTTTATGTAGTCAGAAGACTTTAGACAAAGTATTCACTCGAAAGATAAGTAAATATAGAAGTTATTAAATATATAAGAGAGTAATATCATTCGAACATCCAAACCATCTGGAACAAAGAGGTAGTTGTTAAGAAGTAAAAATTAAGTGTTTGAAAATTTAGAATATGGATCACACAGCACAAGAAAGGTAAAAGGAAACATCATTACCTGCACTCCAGCAGCATCAAAGATCAAACCTTCGGGTGCAAATGTTGTGCCACTTACAGCGTACTCCTTGGTGATAGGACCATGATGTACAGAATGGACAACACAAATCTAAAAACAATTGAAAATTTGTAGTACTTCTCAGAAAGAAAATGATTGGAGTAAGATGAAATATTGACTATAGTGCTAAGTTGTTCTTTTTGTACACCAGGATAATACTTTAGTTTCACATACTATTACAGCAGACCAACTCTACATTGCTTAGTGCTCTAACTGGTGAAGAGGCAAAGATAGAGAAAGAAGGCAAGTCATACAACATAAATCTGAAATCCACATGTCCATAAAGGAGATGAACGGAAGAAAAATAAACAAGCAAAGTTGACCAAGGATAGTAGGTAACCAAGAGATAAGAACTAAGAAAGTCCCTTTTTTAAGGAAAACCTAACAACAGTTTTCTCAAAGATGTCATAAAATAACAGGTAGACATGAAACTACTAGGCATATGCATGAATCATTATCATGTGTCAGCTTCCAATCATTCGAAATTTGTGATCTTTTTACTCAGAAATAGGGAGCAATGTTATTGGCTCCAACCATGCTCGCCATTAACAGAACATAATGACTAGTGAAAGCATGGCAATCATACAGCACTAAAGAGCCTTGTAGCACACTCTTTTTTTCATCTCATTTTTTCTTATCAATTATTTCTAAAGTGGAAATCTCGCGCAACCAATTATCCTCAATTTTTTTAGCAAATTTAAGTATTGATGCCTGCAGTTTTTTTATAACCCGGATGTAGTCTTTAAAGCATCAATAATTCGCTTATGATGTGTAGTTTCTTCCATAAAAAGTCATAGATAAGGACATATATAGTGATGTCTTTATTTGAAACTTACTTTTTTAAGTGAAGGATGACTATTCAAGGTCAACAATTAATTGTTTTTGTTTAACATTTGCAATGAAATCGGCAAAAGATAGCTCATGATAACCAAAAGTCTACAAAGTTTCTCCCCACTCATAAACAAAGGTTTGTCATAGAATGTAATTCATTTAAGCTCAATTTAGTCGGTGTCTCCCTCATTTCTGTAAAACTCATTTGACACGATATCATTGTCCGGAGAATTCTTAAGAAGTGAGCTTTTAGCAACGGATTTCTGTTCTCAGTCCCACACAGAGAGGAAATTTCTTATGATTTTGTTCACATATATAGGAATGCCCCTCTCATTGGTCTGAAAAAGATCAAAGGGAAAACACCTACTAATGTTGTATATCCTCGTAAAAAGGGCTCTAGTGACCAATTTGAGAAATCCACTATTTCAATAAACAAGCTTGAGAAATCAAATGCTTACAAATCCAGTTCTAGGTTTCATGGAGAGATAAATTTCTCGTGCTTTTGTTAATATATATACATAGGGATCATGCACCTCGTTGGTCTGAAAAAAAATCAGTCCTTTAATTTCTCGCAACTGTCAAACAAGTATTATCAGGGAAAACACTTACTAATGTTGCTATATCCTCATAAAAAAAGGCTCTAATGACCAACTTGTAAAATATATTATTTCAAAAAAGAAATTTGATAAATCCAGTGCTCGCAAATTGTGATACATAATAGTTACAAGCCTAGCAAATATTTTGGGAAGAGGTTTCTCCTCCATCCTTTTTTTTAATTGGACTCTTCCTGCTATTTGGCAAATAGATAAATCTTTTCCTTTAAAAGGATTACAAGCTTGAGAGTAACCTACAAAGAATAACCAAACTTTGATTATGGAAAATAAATAGCTAGTCAGTGAATTTACCTTTGAGACAGACATCATGTTTGTTGTAAGAGTGCCAGTTTTATCACTACAAATCACAGTTGTGCAACCTAAAGTTTCCACTGAAGGTAATGTTCTGACAATGGCATTTAGGCGAGCCATTCGCTTGGTGCCTAGAGCTAAGCACCTATTGGACATCAAGAACATTATGAGAAACTACAAAAAATGGAATATTTAATGAATATGTGATTTAAATGAACAATGAGCTCTCTATGTGGCACAACCAGTGCACTTCTGAGATTGGCAACTAATAGGATCATTTTACGCTAACAAACAACAGTGAATGTAACTTCTCTAGAATCTTTAGGCATCACAATAAAAGATCATGACAACCTGATAGTTCATTATGAAATGTTTTTTTGTCATTTTATGTATCCTCTGAAAAATGTTTGAATAGTTGTTTGTGAGTGAAGGAATTCAGTTTAATAAAATTTTAAGCGGACATAAAATAGAATCATTTTTTCCTATTACATTTAGCATCCAACACTTCATATCCATGGTTACAAACACAATGAAAGTCAAGCTCCAAGCTTCAGCCAAAAATGGTCAAGATCCATCAAGAAAATTTTAACGCAAATCATAAGAAGTTTCGTTGATCAACTGGCCAACATTATCCATGCAGTCATGAAAAAGGTCTCCATTTAAAAGTTAAATTTGGGGAACTGGAAACATTTATCAATGTTCTATGTAAAATAGAATGGCTTCCTATATAATATAATACATCTTATGTTATTTGCACCAGTACCCTAAGATTCATATAACTGTTGATCAATAAAAGATTATGACTGAAAGTTCTAATAAGAAGGTACACTCACGTCGTGACAACAGCTGGAAGCCCTTCTGGAATGGCTGCCACTGCAAGAGCAACTGCAATCTGTGCAGTGAAAGTAAATAGTGATTGAATGGTTACACCACTATAGGAAGTCAATTATCGAGGAATACATATGAAAAATAAATCCCCAACAGCATTTTCAAAATTTCAAAGATTCAATTATATTCATATCCATTAACTGTGGTAGGAAAAAAATGATACCTTAAAGTAGTGAATAGCACCTCTCAGAAAGCCACCATGAGAAGGATCCCGAAAATGACCAATGTTGACAACCCATACTAGAACACATATCCCTGCAATGACCTGTATAAGTCAGGTTGTGTTAGATCATGAAAAACAAGTTACAATACATGATCAACTAACAAATCCAACTAACGACTAAGATGAACATAAATACCAGCAAAAGTGATGTAAGATTTTTTTTTTGGAAAGGACTATAATGTACAACTGAGTTCATATAGAACAACGTTGCACATGACTGCTACTCTTGCCAAGTTCATTGTAAGGTTATGAGCAACAATGGAGTAACCGTGATAGATCTCATAGTGAAGATCCAAAAAAAAGAAAAGATAAGTCAGTTATCAAAGAGATTGAATAAAATGAGATAATCAGATCTGAGCCATATATTGACCAAGAAACTAAGAGTTTCATTAGTGTATAAACAAATGAATCGGATCAGTTTTTTGAGAACAAGTAGACAGTTCTTACATTTTGGGTAAGGTAATCATTAGTGAATAACAAAGCTATGTCCCTCAATATGGATCAAAGTTTTAGATAGTCAACAGTCTCTAAATCAAATCAAATATGGATCATTCATGAGTAAAGCAATGTTCATTTCATTTTGTTCTAAGAATGTAGACACAGCGAGAGAAAAAGAAAAAGGAACAGGCAATCACCTTAGCCAAGAATGTACCAAATTCATCAAGCTTCTTCTTTAAAGGTGTCACTTCCTGCAAATGTTAGCCAGTATTACAAGAAGTCGACAAAACAAATATATACTAAAACAGTAATGCTTTTGAATACCGACCAACATATACTAATTATTTGTCCTTGTAAGCAGAAACAATTTGTGTGCCCAAAAAGAAACATTTGCAAGGTAAAAAGCAATTTTTTGCATATCCAAATGCCTACTGACAAACTGGTCACCACGATGTAACTTGAAGTACTGCCACAGTTCCTTGGTGGGAATTGGCACTTTGGATTTACATGCTTGCGGTAAATTGTAATGCAGGATTACAGATTCACATGGCAATTCAATCTCAAATAATTTGCAAAAGAATTATGGCAATAATGTGATATTGTTAATTATGGTTCCATCTGTTCAACTATGGTTTATGTTTGAAGGCAGAAGATGCAATCAGTAGTATAAAGCATGACCAGATGACTTCATAATTGAAAACTGAAATACAGATATGAAAGGTCAAAATGTTCTTACATCATCAACCCTTAGCATTGCATCACGAATACTACCCATTGCTGTATTAGAGCCAACACCTACAACAATAGCTCTGGCTCTACCAGCCACAACAACTGTACCCTGAAAAATGGATATTCTGAGTTCATCAAATACTGCAATATTGCATATAGGACAAGTAACATATAACAGAGTACTAGCTCGAAGCATATGAAGAACAAAACATATCATTTCATCAACCTGAAACTTCTAAGCAATGACATCTATCAGGTTTACAAATTAAATAAAGTTTCAAAAACTGTATGAAACAAACTTTATTCACCAAAACCAAAAAAATGAATTATGAAGGAACAAGAAGAAGAGGAAAAAGGTAAAAATCCTCAGAAAGCTCTTGGAGGTACAAGAGAATACTCCAAACTTACTGAGAAGAGTATATTTGTTTTATCCTGGTAAACAGCATTCGTTGTTTGAGTCGATTCAAGGTCCTTGGCCACAGAGCAGCTCTCTCCTAATATCAATAAAAAGTTAAGCATTAGAAACAGTACTTGAAACATTTTGAAGCATATAGAAATGACATGACAGCTGATCAAATCCACTAATATCCCATGCTCCAAACATAAATGGATATCGTCACAAGAGAAAAATCATTAGCTACATACTGACAGAAGATTATAAAGCTTGGGCGTGACGTGCAAATGCATGAGTATACATATAACTCCAAAGAGAAGACAATGGTTAACCAATTAAATTCGATCATTTGTCGATATCAAGACTCTCAGTACCTCAAATTGACATATGAAGTCAGCAAATAAATCCTTCATAGTTCATATGCAGCAACATATCATATCTTGCCTATTGTGAATTCTTTTTTTTTCATGTTGTTCAAATTTACGCTCAGTATAATGGAATAGGAGGGTTTATTAATCATCTTAATTTCATTGTGCCTTCTGAAAGATACAATTTCTTCAGAGAGAGAGATGTGCCTTCTAGAAGGTTTTTTTTAAGAATATGTGCCTTTTAGAAGTTGAAGAGAAATATTTCTTGTTTAGCAAGATAGCTTTTCTTTAAGGTTCTATGACTGTGATAGTCAATATTAAACCAACATACCACCAGACCAGATAAGTTATATCTACAAGCTAGGGGAATCATTTTTATAAACAAAACATGCAAGAAGTACCATAAGCATCAGCACGAAGTGACCAATATCGAACTAAATATGAAAAAGAAAAAGATTTGAGCCCTTTGTGTGATTTCATTGTGACAATCTAAATATCATGAGATAGAAAAACTCTACCAGTCAGAATCGCCTGGTCAACACGCAACTGGTTACTCAGCATCTCTATCATCCTCATATCAGCAGGGATCTTGCACCCAACTAAGCACAAGGAGAAAGAAACATCAACTTCAACTAGACAATCAATAAGTTGAGATAATTGAAACCACCAAAGCAATGCAATGAATATACAATTAAAATTGGGACAAATGAAATAATACCTCCAACTTCAACAATATCACCAGGAACAAGTTCTGTTGCAGGTATTATCGAAAAACAACCTAAAATCCAAATTCAAACATATATTTCAGTGATATATCACATTATATTCTTATAAATAGAAATGATAAACATTTATCAACTGTTCCAGAATAGCTAAGATTTAACAGATTCTTGTTGTAATGAAATAGTTCATGTTCCCTGTTTATCTAGTGCTATTAAAGTGCTGCTAACATGTACTCCAAGGATGTGATCGCAATTTATTTGGGAGTTGAGGCTACTTGATAGGATGCATCTATGGTTGATAAAAGAACTTTGATTACCAGAAAGTCATTGTAAAGCTATTCTCAGTTGATTTATCACCTTAATTCGAAATAGTTCATGATTTAAAGCAAAACATAGAATGCTCTTGAGCAATATAGCTGGTATGCATAAACCATACTGCTGGCATCAACCCATCTGTGTTGAACTTCTGGAAAGTTTGTAAGAAACATTCATGGTACTAGAATATGCTATTCCTAATGCCCATTACAAAGGAAATCGAATATCAATCACCAGACATAGACATGGCAGGTACATATGAAACTGACTAAGATGGAATGGACAAGCAAAAAATATCAAGTATGCACACCTCCAAACCCCAGGAAAATTTTCAAAACACAAACTCAATTAATTTTAATATTATGTATAGAAAGAGATTTGTATTTCATGTTGTTAAGGTTGCCAATTCCCTTAAGATTCAAATTAAAGTAAAATGAAAATTTTGCCTACACTGTCCAAATTTCCCAACTTACGCAATTTGCCATTTTTTATGCACTTGATTGAACCTTATAAAAGGAAAAGTGTTCAATGAATGAGCATGCCAAGCATGTTGTAGTTGTCCAATAGGGAAGGATGCACATCAGGGAACTAGTTTTATAAAACCAAACATGGAGTTTTCAGAAGACACTTACCGTTCCGAAGTACAGTTGCAACATCAGCCTGATATGCTCGTAGCTCCTACAAAATGACCCACATGAAAGCATATCCACAGATCTCTAGCACTTCAAGAAATCTTATATACAGTATGGAACATGGCATCTCTAAAGAGAAAACAAGGTCAAATCTTGCATACAGTATGAAACATCTAAAGAGGAAACAAGGTCAAATATCTCGGCAGACATTCGTGAACTTGCACATTGTGAATATTGCAGTGATAAGTTCATATGAACATGAAAGGAAAGACCAATAGTAACAACTAGAACCTCAAAGGAGGAATCAGACTTGTTATCTAGATAACTTCAATATTGAAATCTCTCATTTAATATATAAGGTTATTTCCTTTTACACCCGCTGAAGTATAATGAATTTCTGCCTCTAACCCTTAGTTTACAAAATTCTGGTATGCACCTCTGATCTTTTCACATTTTGACACTTCAATCTGATCGTTAGCTACCGTTTAGATTTATGTTAATTTTATTTTTCCAATTGACCAAACTACCCTCTCGCGATAGGCAAGCTCGCCACATGGTGAGATCTGCTCGGCCATGGTGAGCTCGACGCACGTCGAGTCCGCCCATGGCAGTCATGCCAAACGGGAGGTCGCCCATGAGCGGGCATGCCGAACAGCGAGCTCACTGAAGCTCAATGCACGGGAGCCCGCCATGAGGGAGCTTTGCTCAACGCACGGTGGGCTCGCCACATGGTGAGCTCTATTCGCCCATGGCTGACAGAGAGAGGGGGCAGTTCATCCAAAAATAAATAAATAAACGAAAAACAAAAGATTGGAACATTCTTCTCAAAAAAAAAAAGGTTGGAACATTAAGCAACAAAGAGGAGAAATTTCAAGGAGCAAAGCAGAATTTTGAAAACCTGTGTAAGGTGCGGAAACTCACTAAAGTTCAGGAGTATAAAAGGAAATAACCCTAATAGATATTCTCATCGTGTTATTGTTCAAAGTAAATTGGATGACTATATAGTATTTGCTTTGAAGAAGAGAAGGAAGCCTATTGGAGATCGATAGCCATCCAATGCTTTTGAAGGGAATAGTCTCCCAATCCCAAACCAAAGCTCCCAAATTAGCAGAGTATGAAACCTTACAAAAATCAACCCTTGCCCCATGGAAAATTCTCCCAATTCAAATCCAAAGCTCTCAAATAGCATAGCTTAATTTTGGCACATCATTGGTTGCACCTAAGGGTCTGTTTGACAATTGGCAGTCTAGAGCCTGACCAATGTGTCACGTTTACCAAAACCCGGCCAAGAACCCCAAGCATGTAACTCGGAGTCCCATTACTCGGGTTCCTTGGCCAGTGGTTCCTACGTGAAGCAAGAATCCTCCGATTTTGGCTTCAGGCAACAATCTTTTTTTGACGTGACATCTCTCTATTCTCTCTCCTCTCTCTTCTCTCTTTGTTTTCTTTATCCTTTAATTTAAATTTTAACTTTAACTTCTAATTTTAATTATCAACTCTTAATTTAAGTATTGAATTTTAATTTATACTAGCTCAATAATATTTATGAAACTATTATTGCCTCACTTCTTTTTCCTTCTTAAATTATTTTTAGTTTAAGTTTAACAAAATATTTTATTATATTATACATAAGACTATTTATATTATTATTACTAAAAATTTATTCAATATATATATATTTCATTAAAAAATATATTTCATCTTTCCGATTCTATCCAAACACCCATTGGAACTTAGTTATTTAGTTCATTCAAACACGATTGGAACTAATATATCAAGTCAATTATTCCTCAAGAACTCGGAGAGCCTCAGATTCTACTTATCAAACACAGCCAAGAAAAACCCTCCGCTGAACCCAAATAGCCCAGAGATAGGCCAACAATGCTGCCCTATGACAACTACACCTTCATATGATATCAAATTGAGACACTCACCCAGCCCAAATATCTTCCAAAAGTCCCATTCCATCCTCAAACCAACCCAATCAAGACTTGGCGTAAACCATGACAATCGCGACAATCCAACCACAAAGTTAGCGGAATGTCGCCTCCTCGGAAGCAGTACACACCTAGCCCTATATAACATGGTGAAAATTTGAACTCCATTGGAAGCAGAACCTGCAAGTCCATTTGAACTCCATGCAACCATGTAAGAAGAACTCCATTTGAAGCAGAACCTGCAAATCCTGCAGAAACTATCCATCCACCACACTATTCTATTAAAGCATATGCTTTCTGAACACTAGACTGCAAAAAAGACCCACACACATCAGTCATTCATGGAACCATCAAGAATAATACCAGTGATCCAACCCAAATAGAGAAACTCAGGACTTATGAGCATGTTGATCCAGAAGTCCTAAGATGAAGTGTGTCCAGTACCCTAGGAAGCATCCTCTGACTCTGACCAGCAAGCGGACAACAATGTCTCTGTCTATCTGAGGGTCAATTTTTTAACTAATTAACTAGTCTAACTCGAAAAGATCTCCCTTTCAAAAAAATAAAAAACTTGAAAACATCTGGTTAACTATATAATAATTTGTTTTTCGAGCCAGGAAAAGGCATATAACGATGGAGCACGCCCAATGCACATTGGAGGAATCTTCTTACCAGGCCAGCAAGAGGACATAAAGCATTAATGTGGAACATTATTCTTCTCTTTCGATCTGAACAACTAATCTAGCTTAAAAATATCTGGTCAATTATAAAAAAAATACTTTCATACAAGGAAGTTGTATTTAAAACAATAAAAGCAACTGAAGATGCACACTTCCGACACTCATGCAAGTAGCATATAACAGATAATGTACAGGAACTAATGTGAAAAAAAATCAGTAAGCTAAAAAAGAGGGGAAGGTGATATTTCTGAAGGAATAAAGCCTATTCCTGCGGCTCTCTCATACAAGCAAATGGTTACTCTACTATGTAGTCATCCTTTCATCTTTCAAAAACAAATAACAAAGCATTTCAACCATGAAAAACATAAAAACGTTACAAATGCCAGAAATATTATATTAAGCCGAAATCTTACTTCAAGTGCCTTTTCAGCGTTGGTTTCTGTTATTACACCAACAGCTGCATTTGCTGCCAATATCATAAAGATTACCTGTCAGGTTTCAAAAGAAAGTTATATACAAGCACAGGTTTTATATTACAGTGTTATTTGCTATTTGGTTTTCAGGACATTTAGGCAAGAATGGTAGATAAAAAAACATGTGGACAAATGCACAGGCAACCACAAATATAAAAGTTACTTTTTAAACATATAACTAAACATTGGATGCAATCTCATTGCTTCTGCTACTATTATAAAATATATACGAAGCTGAGCTTTCTGTTTGCTGATTGTAGTTTTCTTTTTTTTACTTTCTGAAATTGTTTCATGTCTGCATCAAAGACATTAAACTCATAGATTTTTGCCCATCCTTCCCTCAAGATGAAGGAAATTCGTATTTCAGACACCAATGAATAACCAATGCTCCAATTTAAGCATGCATGAAAGGTAATGACATAATTTAAAGAAGAGCTTGATTCTCTTACAGAAGGTTCCAGAAAAGCCGCTAAACCGGTCTCTCCATTTATGTGAGCCAGAACAAACGAAATAATGGCAGCTGCAATCAATATCTTAACAAGCAAGTCATCAAACTGCTTTAGAACTCGTCTCCAGAATGGAGTGCCTGCACAGGAAGCCAAAGTTCTCAGAATCAAATCGCCCAGAAAAAGGTGCACAGAATTATTATGTTTTGACCTTCTAGTTAACCATATTGTACCAAGGTCCTTTATAGTCACGAGAAAATAGAAATGGCAGCCCATTTACTCATGATCTATTTGCTTTGTGTTTATACATTTGCAAGATATTAAAACTCGACAAAATAAATACATCGCATTTGGTTCTTTTCTTTATAAGAAATCTTTAGAAGTCTACTTAAATGTTGTACAGGAAGCATGATGTACATCCATCTCATACAATCCAAGGCAGCAAGGAGGTCCGCATGCCCTGAGTGTATGTATCTTCTGGAGATACAGTACCAAAATGCATTAAATTTAAAAGAGAAAGAAAACATTGAAGTAGCTGTGCAGCTCGTACTGCAGTAGATAGGCATATTACTCCTAATTTAAACAAAGCAATGTAAATAACAAATATGAAACTTAAGTCAGTTGTTAGCAAAGCGAAATATTTTTGTAGGTTGAAAACTTGGACATGAGACATCACTATGATGATCTTAAGTATCCAAGCTGACAGAGAGGTCATGATATGCTGTCATATACCACTTCATTCGTATTATCAAGTAATATTAAATATATAAACAAAATCTGGAAAAATAATGGAGACAAATCAATAACATAATGGTAATAGGTTCAAGAATTATAGAAGACATAATTATTCAATGATACCATTGAGCCCAAAGACACATAAAAACTTGAACTTACTTTCCTCTTGTGGCAGCACTGAAGATCCAATTGTAGGAGAAACAAGGACAACAAAAAGACAGGTAAGTCAGTTATCAGCAAGAAAAACATAAAAATTAGCTTTTCAGAAATATGAAAAACATAAGAACAACAATCATGATCTTAAGAAAGCCAAAAACATAAGTGATGCCAAGATTTGATTCAAATGGAGGATCTTGTTTTGACAAGTCTATCGAACTAATAATATTTTTTTCAGCCTGCTAATAACTACTGGATTTTCTTTTAAGAGAACTAGTGGATTTTACATCATTCAAGCTTAAAATATGTGAACAACGAACTTTCAATCTTTTTTTTAGAACAAACTTTCAATGAATAAGCAAATCAAAACAAGCATGCAAAACAAGATATCAGTCAAAGAGTAATTGGACAACTCAGATGACACAAGAAAAATAAAAAATTAACAATTTCTTCGATGTATTTGAATTCCATTATATGTAATTTAAGGATCCGCATTGTGACAAGTCTTTGAGAGTTGTATGTCAATCAAGACAAGCATATTGGATACAAGAGGAGTGATGTGGCTCGTCAAGGCCACACAGGCAGGATTGTGAGAATGTTTTTCTACAAGGAATAACGAATATGTGGAACAACCTTTTATTTAACACCTACGGGTTCACAATCAAATGTTGGGCCTTAAGTTTTTTCTTTTACAATTTGAGACACATGTGGTTTTGACTGAAGCCCACTAACAACCATGTGGCCATGTGATCAGCTGTTGGTTATAAAGGGTATTATTGTTTCATAGGTGTAGAACAAAATTTTCCTCATCTTCTCTTCTATATTACCTCGTAAGGAGAGATGAAAATTTTAGGAGGCAGAAGGACACTTTGAGTTGAAACAACTGTATGCTTCGCAAGTGAATGGCTAAAGCAAGGTTGTCAAAATCGCGTGCCAACTCGTAGAATCTTCCTATTTTACGATTTTACCAGGAAAAACGTGTTGGGGTGCTTGCCAACTCGTTCTTTATCACGTGCTAGCTCGTAGAAACGGTTGATACCATGTCTGTCTAGTGAGCAGAAAAGGACAGACAGTGAGTTCTTTTGCTCGAAGAGGGCAGAAGACTCCTCTTCTGCTCGAGCAGAAGAGGCCAGCAGCAGAACATGTGGTCCTACATTTTTTAATTTTTTTATGTGAGAACTGCAGTTTGTAGGACTGAATTGTAGTATGTATTTATTATTAATTTGTTATCAATTTACAAACTATAAGTTACTAATTGTTGTTATTTACATTTCATGAATGATATTTATATATGCAATTATTGTTATTTATAGGCATTAAGTCGAATTAAATAGTTCATGTCTTCTCCTGCTGGTCCTGATCCTGGTGGTGGAACTAGTTTGATGTTCCCAAACTTTTTAAATTTTGTACAAATTAATATTATACATTATTATATTTTTTTATATAATTTTGGTAGAATCGGGTGTGTCATGCTACGATCTCGCGCTTTACGTGTTCACCCAGCCTTTCCGTGTCAACTCCAATTTACGAGTTTGACAACCTTGGCTAAAGCATTTGGCTGTGTTAACTGCTTATACGGCCACGCTCTATCTTGGGAAAGGCGACTGACAATTCCCAATGGGACTTCTTCCTTATAGAGGGATGTATTAACAGTCATACCAACACCACGACCGAATTTTGCACCTTCATTGGGATCAGGAGATGGATTCAGGTTTCAAGGGGACTTGGTCTACAAACGAGTTTCTCTCTATCATGTTCCCGAGACATTATGAGATTGCTCACGACAAGCACTCAGTGGTTGTTTGATATTGGCCAGGGATTATGCTATCTAATGTCATTTTGAACACCACAAATTTCCTTATTACTTACAGATCAGCGGGTGCAAGACCTCCTTTGCCTTATGGGGTGACTGCATGACAATGCTATGGAGTTCTCTTTTAAGGATTCATGTCACTATTCAGCAGGTCGTTTTTCTTTTAGTGAGGTGTACAACCTGCTAGACAATGACAACTAAGTGGAGGTTAATGACCTGTGCACGAACTGCAGCCTGATATGGCAACTGCATATCCTACATTAAATATTTTGCTTGGATTTTTAGACGCCCAAGATTACCTACTCGTTCCTACATACTCAGATGGGCTCAGGAGATGAATGCATCTTCTGTCTTTTGTGATGCACCAGAAGAGGCACTTTTTTCTTCAACTGCACAGTGGCAAGAGCAGTGTGGCAACAATTTTGTCTATGAATTGACTACCCATCATCAACAAACTTCTGGAGATCATTCAGATTTGGAAGTTCTGATCAACAAGTTCCAGTTTACATGCCAAAGGGCCGTGACACCACTCGCCTTTGCGTGGTTCCTATGGGTCCAACATAATGGATGCATTTTTAGATGGAAAGATGTTATGTTGAGAATGTTTTAGCTTTGGCAAAATTCTTGGTGGGAGAATGAATGAGGTGTTGTTTTGTTTACCATCTTTATGTAAGATAAATCTTTAGTAATAGAATAAATGGCTACACATGGTAACCATCTTTTGCCCTCAAAAAAATGAATTGTTGAAAACATTTGTTCAAGACATTGATTTCAAAGGATTAAAGTGCCAAGGCAGAGATGAGAGAGTTTCACTGACCTTACCCTACCATTCCTGTGGCAGCCCATACTCGACATGTCAGCCTGTAATGGCGTGTATAGGGCAGACACAGTTCAATTCATGTTCAGTGCAATCTACCAATCAGTTTACTATTGATTGGCAACAATATTTACCACAGGATAGTGCATAGAAGAAAATAATATAAAAAAACATATAGTGCATGTGAAATATTCACTTTTTATTTATGGGTACAGATTCCAGGTCTGGAAATGGGAAAATCAGCCAGAATAGGGAATTGGATTTGAAAGGCAAACGAAAAGGATGGAGTGAATAGTTATTATATTAAGAAAGATCGTCTGAGGATGTAATCATTACGGAATTATCGCTTCTATATCCAAAATTTCAGATGAAAACTTGTCTGACCTCCATAAGTTCCAGAAACAATAACAAGATACTTTTACAAAAAGATTGAAATGAGCATATATTCAACTTTACATGCTTTTAGTTTAAACCGAAAAAAAAAAAAACAAAATGCAATCGCTTCTCTTTACAGGAAACGATCTAATTCTTTTAGATTTTCAAAATTTGAGTGTCACATACACAGTTCCAAGTAAGCATCATTAACCCCATGTAGAATATTAATTTTTTCCCATGGATCACTAATTGATCCCTTGATCATCATGTCCTTAAACTATTATAAGAGAGGAATTGGGATGCATATCAGAACACTGTATAACTATGTTTATCTTGTGAAAGGAAGGGGAAAAGCAGAATTTTATAGCTAAACCGAATTTTATTTCTTCTGTCAGTTCTAGCTTTAGGACCTGCTTATAAGCCGCAACGCTCAAGAGGTGATCAACCAAGTTGAAGACGCAAAAATATTTCTCACGTATGAGTGCTAAAAAAAAAACAGTTCTAGCACATTCTCTGGAAAACATCTTCTTTCACGAAGTGTATATTTCCCCTAAAATTTACAGTCATCACTACCTTTTTTAAGCTTTCAACTAAAATTATGTGAAAGAATCATATTATACCAACATATAGCGTCCCAAATGACTTGTCCTAGATCCAAAAAAGAAAAGATAATATCATTTAGGTTTCAATTTTTATGCATCCCCCACAAACCCAACCAACTTAGACGCCACCATGATACAAATTGCCTGCCTTCGTTAAGTTTATAAATGTAGCAAATCGAAAAGTGAGATCCATGAAGTAGAAATCATACCATTTCTTCCGTAAATCTTCTCGTTCTCGGAAACCTACTTCCAACAAATAAACCAATGAGGAGAAATCGAATTCGCCAACAAATAAATAACGGGAGGATTCACACTAAAAGGTTATCTCACCTGGTAATCCGTAAGCCCCTTGGTTGGATCTACACCGAAGGCCTCAAGAACCTATCAAGGAGATTACCAACAAAAGTGCTCCATTAGCGCTTCCCAGGATCTGAAGATCCAACAATACAAGAGTAAAATAAGAGATAATTACCGCGGGGACTGATTTGGAGTACGCGTCATCCATCAAAGGAGTAGAAGAGTGGAAAAGGTGACGAAAACTGGACGGCAAAACTCGTCAGCGTAGATCGCCGGAGGGATGAAGAACGGCGACGCTTGCCGCCGGAGCTCTTCCGAGAGGAAGACGACGGCGATTAGGGCTTCAATAAGTGTCCGGAAGTTTCTGGCGGAAACGATCGCGGGAGACCGACGGGTTTCTGAGCCGGAGGAGTTGGAGACGGTGGCGAGTGGCGAGCCGAGAGATACGAGAAAGATTTGCTTAACGGCCCTCTCTGCCGACGGAGCGGCGTTACGTTATAAATGTGATTTCGGCGTTTAACGGCCGGAGACGGAACGAGGAATGGCGCGGAAACCGATGTGGTAAAGAGAAGTAGTGGACACGTTTTGTGTCACTTGTCCTCCGCACTTTTACCGAATCGTAATTAATCTCGAGCGTCGATTTAATTGGTTTAGTATCGAAAATAATTAGCAAAATAAGTAATTGATGAACTAACATACACATGATGATTAGGTCTGTATTCGAGAGTTAAAGGACGAAAAATTTAATAACCTTACATTTAAGCTTTCGAAATAATTAACTTATTTAAAATTTATTTTTATCATCATTTATTTGAACATTAAATTAGTCAGTACTAATAATTTTAAATATCAATAAATTATCATCGAAAAAAATAATTAATGAACGTTGATTTATTATTGTATGTGTTAAAATTGTGTACAATTGATACAAAATGGTATAGTTGCACTAAATATTGTTAATCATTTACATATTAGAGAATGCATGTGATATTTCTTAAGAAAATTTTAAGCTCGTCTTGGTACACATGGACACAATGTTAGGATAATATATCATTTTTTTTTCAAATATATGAGCATTTAGAAATTAGACTTTTTGGCTCATGTATCAATTAAAAGTTACTAAAACTTTCTCATAGTAAAGCACAAAAACTTAAAAATTAAAAGTTATAATTAATAAATTAACAATATGATAGATCAGATTCAGCTTCGATTTTTTTAAGTTTAACAACACCATAAGTTAAAGAGTTTTATTTTTACAATTTCAAAATTAAAAGTTTATTTTATCCAAAATTTTATTTTATAAAATAAAATACAAATATTATATATAGTTTGTTGATTCTCCTATGTGATTCCAAGCGTCTCTCTCAATCAATCCTAGACATTTCTTGTGATCACGGATCTGTATAAAACTAAAAATGAGTTGTTTTTTTTTGGAGGAATGAGAAAAAACTAGGATCGTGAAATTTGTAATATTTTTGATGAATTCCTCGTGGATACAATATTTTTAATATATGAAGCATATGAAAATTTTAATAGAAAAAATAATAAAGTTTCGTAATTTTTCATTTCTCATATTATGTATTTATATAAAAATATAAATGGTCAAAAATATAATCTCACAACTAAATCGAATATAAACTAGATCTGCAAAAAATAAAATATCACAATTAAATATAAACTAAATATATACAAGATCTCATTTTGTTATATCTTGATACTAAGATTCGAACTAAATACATTTTGAAATCTAATACTCCCTCCTCAAGTTGGAGCGTTTTGTGTCTAATTTGCAACACAAAAGTTGAAATCAATTCCTACCAAGTGCTTTTGTGAATAGATAAGATAATTGAAATCTAGTAGGCAGATAAGAAGTAGCAATCTCATGTGAGTGAATGTGGTAATGAATGAAATGACAATCAACCTTAATGTGTTTTATCTTTTTATGAAACACATGATTAGCAGCAATATGTAAAACTAATTGATTATCACATAAAAGACGCATAGATTGTATGTGAAAAATTTAAAATGAAGATAATAAAGTCTTAAGTCATAATAGTTCAGAAGCAGTAGCAGTCATAGCACGATACTCAACTTTGGTAGAGGGATCGTGATACAGTTTGTTATTTCTTTGACTTCCAAGAGAATTGGATCACCAAGAGTGATAAAATGATCACTAGTAGACTTTCGAGTTAAGGGACAACTAGCTCAATCATAATCATTAAAATCAACTAAGTCAAGTGATATATGGCCCAAGAAAATATCAGCACCTGTAGAGGATTTAAGATATCGAAGAACACGAACTGTTGCATCTTAATATTGAAGTTTTGGCTCGTGCATAAGTTGTGATAGAATATGAACTGAATAACATAGTTTTGATATTGTGATCGTCAAGTAAATTAGACGTTTAACAAGACACCTGTAACGACTTGGATCTTTAGGCATGTCCCTGGCATTGAGTGTCAACTTATATCGTTGCTTCATCGAAAAATGGACAGGTTTTGAACTAGACATCTTGCATTCAAAAAAAAAACTAAAATATATTTACGTTGGCAAAAAATGCCAGAATATATGCGAATGACTTCAATGTCCAAAAAATAGCGTACATATCCCAAATCCTTTAGATGAAACCATAAGTGCAAATATTATTTAAATATATTACAATAAATGATATCATTATCGACCAACAATAAATCATCCACATATATCAAAAGAGCAATATATAAAAAATCACGCAAAAAAGTAAAAAAAGAATAATCTGCAATAGGCTATTTTAAATCATATAAATG
The DNA here is from genome assembly GCA_001647135.1 of Pontederia paniculata. Taxonomy (NCBI): domain Eukaryota; kingdom Viridiplantae; phylum Streptophyta; class Magnoliopsida; order Commelinales; family Pontederiaceae; genus Pontederia; species Pontederia paniculata. The sequence goes on along the minus strand of LTAE01000246.1, from coordinate 12,649 downwards.
TAGAGCATCTACAAATTTAGAAAACCAAATTCGCGAGGCCTGACGTATACCGTATAAAGATTTATGAAGCAGTCACACCAAATTAAGTGTTGCACAAGAAAAACCTGGTGGTAGTGAATCTCCTCTTCGAGATCTTCATGCAAAAATGCATTATGAGCATCCATTTGATGAAGTCCCAATTATGAGTGATAGCAATAGTTAAAAGACATCGAACAATGACCAACTTGGCGACGAGGGCAAAAGTTTTATAATAGTCAAAGCCTTCAATTTCAGTGGAACCTTTAATGACGAGATGCACCTTGTAACGTTCGATGCTACCATCAGCATGACGTTTGATTTTAAATACCCATTTACATCCAATAGGTCGTTTTCTTGAAGGTAAATATTGTAAACTCCAAGTTTTATTAGCTTCCAAAGCATTTAGTTCATCTGTCGTAATAGTCTGCCATTTAGAATACTACAATGTCTCATGATAATCTCGTGGTTCATAAGTAGAATATAAGGAAACAAGAAAAGCTTTAAAGTATAAGAAAGTTTATCATATGAAATATAACGGTGAATTTGATATCGTGTACTCGAGGTCGATGATTGTACAAGTGCATTACTTAAGGGCATATTACTTATTGCAGTATGGTACACATAGTCGCTTAAGTGAGCATGAGGATGTCGATTACGTTCTGATATATGATAAATAAGTTGTTCTCTTTATGAAGATAGGACAGAAGGTTCATCGGGTGGAGTAACCGAATGTTCTATAGTGTCGAAAATATCATGAGATGGTGAAACAAACTACATATCACAATGTGAAAATTCTAAAGCATGAGAATTATCCCATATGAATAACTGACAATTCCTTTTGAAGAGTATTAGGTTCCAGAGTCATTGGCGGGACAGTCAGATCAATATAAATTTTGTTGGATTATGTGGTAGTGGATAATATGTTAAGAGCAAAAGGAAAAATATTTTCATTAAAATGCACATCTTGAAAAATAAAGAAAATTTTAATTTCAAAATCATATACTCTCCATCATTTATTTTCAAAAGGATAACCAACAAAAATGCATCTTTGAGAGTGAACTTCAAATTTGTGATCAACGTTTGGTGATGTTGTATGAACATAACATAGTTTGTTGATGTAAGCTGCAATAAGGGATGAGCTTTCATGTTTAAGAAGACACTTTTCAAGCTTTAACATGTGATATTTAGAAGTGAGAATCTTCCTTTAAAGTCATTTTACAATACTTTAACCTCCAGCAAGCATCTTTCTTTAAGAAATTAAAAATTCATTCAATCGAGATGTAATTGTATATCTCTAATAAATCAACATCATGATAACTCTTTTTAATAAAGGTGATGATGTCATATGTAAAAATCATTTTGTTCTTGACTTTCAATGCATTATGCATTGATCTTGATCAAGTAAAATTACTTGTTCCATTTAATTAGAACGAAATTAAGATATTTTCTGAATTATCAAATGAACTAAAAGAATAGTATTGCTTGATCATACGATTGATCAATGTAGAAATAAAATATCTTGACATTTACATAAAACTTAGAGAGATCCAAAAAAAGCTAATGTAAATTGGATCTTGCTCTGCTATCGAATGTATGAAAACTTCGATAGAAAAAAATAATAAAGTTCTATAGTTTTTCATTCCTCATACTGTGTATTTATACAAAGATATATATGATCAAAAATAAAATGTCACAACTAAATCAAATCTAAATTAGATATGCAGAAAATAAAATATCACAATTAAATCTAAACTATACATATATATATATAAGATCTCATTTTATTATATCTTGATACTGAAATCCGAACTAGATAGATGTTGAAATCTAATAAAGTATGATTAAAATTGAGAGATCAATTATTTAATAATTATTTTAATGTAATCATACTCTGTTTTCCTTAATATTATTAAATCGACATATACTTGATATAATTAGTTTGAGCTAATATTCAGTGGACTTTTAGTTGATCTTTCTAGAAGTGATGAATCAAATTTGGAGAGAGTTTAGCCATTAAAAAATTATGAATAACATATTAAGGGATATATCTTGAAATCTAATTTACACAAAAAAAAGTTACGAGTAAAATATTAACTTTGTATCATGATATATCGAAGTAGTATATTCGACTTAAAAAAATATATCATAAAGTGTAGATATCAAAGTATGATTTATAATTTACATATTTTATGTAATCTTGTATTAAACTTATTTTAAAAATTATAAGTTTAGATGATGTTATTATTTAAGGCTTAATTATCAAAATACAACGAGTAATAGATAGAGATTATTGTAGATTTTTTGTGGAATAAAATTTAAGAAGATAGACTTCTGAAAACTTATATGATTGTCTAAGTCTAACTTTTAAGAAACTTAGAGTCGTTCAAGAAAATGCTTATAAATTAAAATATGATTTTTTATTAGCAGTGTATTAAATATGTCTAGTGAAAACTGTTCATAATTTATTAGATTATTGTTAAGGAATAATTAAGATATATTTAAACATATTAAATTTAATTATTATGATATTTCATTGATTTTAATATTTCATGTTACGCCATATATTTATTATTACTTATGTTATGTGATTATGCATGGAATCTAATGTTATGACAACGTAAGAAAAAGAAAATATTGCAATGGCAATTCCTGTCGCAAAAACATATAATATACAATTGCGATTTTGTGGCAATTTTTTGTCCGCCCACAGTTTCCAGTGAGAATAATTTTTCATCACAAATTACGTCGGAAATAAATTGTTCAGCACAAATTGCTGCGGATTTGCTCATTCGCAATTTTAAATATGAGGTGTTTTTAATTTTCTTCGCAAATTTCAAGAGAATTTTATTTGTCTTAAATTTAAATTACAATTATTTTATTTTCCAACGCAAAATATGATAAACGTTGCAAAAACATTATTTTCTTATAGTGGGATCGCTTATTATTCTTAATTAAATGTTTTACATTTCATAAATGCATGTGAAAATATCACTTATCTTTCTATGTGAATATTCTGTTCTTTTTGTTGCTTCTATTTATCCTATTATACTTTTATCTTTATTAACATTATAAATGGGAATTTATCAAATAAGGGAATTTGCGGTAACTAAGAATTACCTCTTTTGCCTTTGGAGTATATTCTTTCAAGTGACAATGGTAGTCAAAATATAATTACATAAATAAAAAAATACAATTTAAAGAAAATTTATTGGAGTGAAGTGAAAATGTTTTAATAGTTTAGAGAAAGTGCATTTTTTTATAGTTCTTGGACAAATACAAAAAAATATTTTTTTAGGAATTTTATAAAGAATAAAAGCTGATATGAAAACTAAAGAAAGTTGATTGAACTTCAAGAAACATTCACGCATTAAACTTTTGGGTATCACAACTTACAATTAAAAATAATATATAAACTTTGCGTCGTGAAAAATCATCTAGAAGGTTTGGAGTCTCAGAAGAACAAATGAGATCGCTGTTTCGTCACCAGAAGAAAGAAAAAGTTTGTGCAGCAAATGAGTTTGACCACATGATCAACATACATTGTACTGACAATTAAGGTGCAAAAATGTTAATTAAATTATATAACTGTCGTTTGGATTAGAATTAAAATTTAGAGGAATATGTACAAGAATAGTCTATAATGTGATTATATCTGAACATATTCTAAAAGTTGAATTATTATCATTGAGGCATTTGGATTAAAGTAAAAAGAAAAAATATTTAGGAATACAAATAATATTAAAATAATCTTAATTATATTAGCTAATATGTATATTTTTTATAATGAATATATAAGTGTTAATTATAACTTTATAGAATTAAAAATATTCAATTAAACATAATTAATTAATACTCATTATTCTAAGAGTTATTATATTTATGAATTTTTAAAATAATAAAGTTAAAAAAAATAAAACGTGTGAATTCCTAGTCTTTAGGAATAAATTTAATTCATTTTTTGAATTATATAGCATGGTTTCACGATTTGATTTTTCATGTTGTTTTATAAAATCAAAAAGTGGACCAATTTAATCATGGGGTGCTTGAAAAAAATTTGAGAATAATTAAATATTTTCTTCTATAATCCCAATCCAAACGCTCCTATCAAAATGGAAATGCATAAATATGAGTAGACGTTGACATAACTCATAGGGGATGTTTGATTGGAGAAAAAAACTAGAATAAAATTATTTTATCTTATTTTACCAACCACCTATAAAAATGACATGATCAAAGTTGATATATAAAAAAGATTATTCATTCAAAAAATAATTTTTTTAGAGATAAATTATTTCATCAAGATGGAATGAACTATTCTTACCTTGATGCATAGAATAATCATATTTAATCTAGATTATCTTATTCACCAACCAAATAACGCCAATAAAAATGTCATAAACATTATAAGTAAGCCAATTAGACAATATTATATGACTAATTTTGTTATAAGTCCTTCGATAATTCTTCTAATCCTATTTTGACTATTTATCTTTACTTTGTAATAAAATAGTTGATGAACTATACCCTTATTTTACTTTTTTTTTCATCTAGATTTACAACATTTTTTTTATAGTAAATAGACAATAATCAAAATGGCATCTCGCCGATAATAAAAGAGAAATCGATTATCACACATAATATCCATGTCACATTTCAGAGAAGTGGGATAGAGGGTCATATCACCAATGCCACAAGAGAAGGTATCATCTCCAAATCTCATGGGTCATAGAGGGATGGATAATGCCTCTCTCAATTTGTATAATATAAAATATAGTTTATGTTAAACTTAATATATTATTCGAGTTATAATGACCGAATTATTTCTTATTATTTCCTAGGATTTCACTATTAATGGTTGAGATGTAGCTAATTGTTTTGTTAAGATGGAATCCACTTCTTTTATGTCACATTTAAACTATTAATTTTGAGATCAATGATACTCCAAATATGTGTGGTCTTTATTTCCATTAATTAATATCTATAATAAGCTGGCATTTTGAACACCCTCGTGATCAAATTGAACACGATCCAGTATGTTTGGATCAAACTGCCAACAATTAGCTAATTCAACTTTAACAAATTAAATCTTATAAATGAAAGATACAAACCGATCTTATTTTTTTTAAAATAGTATATTCAATAAAAAATACATTTAAAACTCAATCATCTCATACTTTTATCCAAGAGTACGTAATTTTGAAAGATGCATATATGTAATATATAATTATATAGTCGCTAGAATTTTCAATTAGATTTATAGTTTCTATCAAAGTAATACAATGCCACACTCAAATGACGTGCGTGCAGAATATATAAAATGACATTTATATTAGTCAAACTGCCAAAGGGGCTTAAAATATGTTTATTTTCTATTTTATTTAATGTGATATAAAAAAAACCAATATATTATAAATTTATTGTTCCTTTTCTCCACGTACAATATATAGAGCTTGCGACAGAAATGTGAGACAGCAATAAATTCAATAATAAGCTGCGTGTGAAAAATATCAGAGTACATGGAGACGACAAAGTGAAAAGTTCTAAAAAAATACAAGTAGAAGAATCGTTGTCCACTAACCGATGAGTGTATACTTGACATTCTTTTAGAAGTTTACAAGTCCTCTTATAGCTGTTTACATATTCTAAATTAAAATACATATTCTATGGATAATAATAATTTCAATCATCTTATATATCTTTCTTTTATAAAATAAATGATACATTCTCCTAAAAATCCTTCTAACACTCACATATTTTAATCATCCTTAAAAATTCTCAAAATTACTATGTGTGACGTCATTGTGAGAGGTTAGGAGAATTTTTAAGAGGATAGTTAGGAGGTTGTAGCATTACCCTTCTTTTATTGTGCCATGCAGGAGAACATGTAAACATTAATATATCATCTTAAAGTGCATAAAATTGGTGGAGAGGAACAGTTGGTTTGTTGGCATTCACTTGAAACTCTAGTGGTAAACCCTCCTAACTAGGACCACAACTCTCACACTTCTTGAACATGCGCATAACTTTAGACATCACTTATACTAATTTTTGTATTGAAAGAATTCTAGGTGATGTGATAAAATAGCTTTTACAAATATATATATATATTTAATGTTTCTATTAAATATTTAATATTTATTAAAAATGTTGAGCATATCTTAACTCTCTAATATATAATTAATGATTAACTTTATAAGTTATAATAATTTATATATTTTATAGTTTATTATTGATTATGCATTAGATAGTTAAAATATACTTGATATTCTTATTAAGTATTAAACATATACATTAAATTATATATATATATATATATATATATATATATATATATTATCGCGACAGAAAAGATTGCTAACTGATGAATTGAATTTATTTCTTTTTATCAAAAATTCATTTTTTAATATCACAAATAAGATCAAAGTCATCTGTCACATCAAAGAAGAATCATCAAAATAATTCCATCTACTATAAGTTTCTGTTTGACATTGAATTATAGTTCAAATTAGCAAAGTTTAAACACATCAAACTCATATATAATTAGATTGTCTATAAACATTTCGATGGAGTGACAATTAAATTATATTCATTCCTAATATATGATTAGATTAAATTAATCTCTTTTTATTTATTGTTAATATAGAGAGACTGATACACTATTAATAAAAAAATTACTAAAATAATCTTTCTTTCTTAAAACTAATACATGCATTTTCATTTCTTTCATCTCATATTTTAATCTCAACACATGTATTATATAAAATATTAATTTGTAAAAAAATATCTAAAATAAAATATTTCTTAAACTTATCTATTTATATACCTATATATATATCCATTTGCTTCCAAGGGAATTTATAAGAAAGTTTAGATCATAAAAAAACTAAATTAAACCCCTAAAAACTAGATGACATCTAAAACGAGTTTAAAAATTTAATATCAGTAAAATAACGCACAAAAATAATATTTTTACATTAATAAAAAAAAGAGTATCCAAAGAGAAGTTACCCTCAACACATGGCATGTTTTTTTTTCTTTTTTTTTATTTATTTATTTTTCCATTCCACGCCTCGCCAACAGCGAACTGCCACCTCCTCCTCCGCCAATCGCTCACCTTCTTCTCTGCCTTATTTGGCCCCCACGCCCCATTTTACCATCTCCCTTCTCCTCCTACTACCAACACCATCTCCTTTCTCTCTCCCCTTCTTTCCTGCTGTTGCTGCTGATGCTCCAAGTTTGAGACCTCACCAAAACTTGCACCTTTTTCCTTCGCATCTCTTCCACTCTCCTCAATCCCATTCGCTCCCTTCTTCCCCTCCTTCCAGATCCACAGCTCTCTGCACTTCCTGATCCGATCCCAAGACTCCATTCTGACCTTTTGAGTCTGTTGCCAAATGGTGAATTCTTCAACAAAGAAGTGAGCGCGAAGAGGAAAGAAGAAAGATGCAGCAAAGGATTCCGTCGTCGGAGGATTTCAAGGATCCCCTGCAGAGGGCGCAGCCCAGGGTTTTCCACTCGGCCCTTCTCAGAATCTTCGCGTGCTTCCTCGCCCTTGGCGTCCTCCTCTGCTTCTTCAGCCTGCACGAGATGAACGACGAGGAGCTCTTCTGGCGGGCGTCGCTGGTGCCGCAGGTGAAGAAGTACCCGTTCCGGCGGGTTCCGAAGATCGCCTTCATGTTCCTGACCAGGGGACCGCTGCCGCTGGCGCCGCTCTGGGAGAAGTACTTCAGGGGGCACAAGGGGCTCTACTCGATCTATGTGCACGCCCTCCCGTCGTACCAGGACAATTTTACTCCGGATTCCGTGTTCCACCGGAGGCTGATCCCTAGCAAGGTATATCTCTTTCCCTTAGTTTGGGGTTCTGGATTAAAAAAAGAACGGATCCTTATGTTCGCATTTCCAGAGAATCATGTAGATTTTACTGCTGATCTTAAGGGCGCATAGTGCAAAACAAATAGTTGCTACTTGAACATTACTATGTTGATGGCGTGCCCGACATCCAATTTCTCAAATTTCGTAGGATCCCATACTCTGGTTTTGCACTTGAGATAGGGTTGAGTTTGTGATGTTTGTCCTGATTAGTACAAATTATTGCATTAGGAACATCGCATCCTTACATGTTATTTTACCAAACTGGTTAATGCTTAGCGAAATGAAGGGGCTTGCACTTGCACCGCCAAGCAGTACAAAAAGTAATGGCTGATGCTTAATCTTATCTTTATTAGGGCATAGATATAGATGCAATAATTCTGGTGGCATGTACCATTGACTTGTTGGGCGTGCCATGCTGTAGCTGCATTAGAAACCTACTACTTAGTTTCCAAGGGAAACAAACTCAAGAAATCTCATAATGTGAAAAGATCTACTGAACACTCAATACCTGCCTAGTGTACGTCCTGGTGGCATAAAATCAGTACATTTCACACTCGTCTCGAGTTTTGACAACTATATATTTCAAAGGGACACAAGTCTGTTTTTGCATATACCTTATTGTATATTGCATGCTCATTGAGTACACAATGGCATAACAAATGTTCAGCAAATTCAAATATGTTGTGGATCCATGATTATGAGGTGAATCTTACGATGGAATGTTCCTTTTGTACTCTATTTGAATCAAGTAATAATTTGTAATTGTGACAACAAAATGATATATGAAATTGATGATAAGGTTGTTGATGTCTAAGAATATATCATTTTGTTTAATGCTTAGAAGCTTATTATATCAAAGGTTTAGTGCTGAGAAGCTTATTATAATCGAATGTTCTCTGGATCGACATGTATACGAAATATACACAAATGAATGTTTTTGTTTTGGTAATATTGACACGGGACAATTATGCGAAGGTTGCGTAGCTAGCAGTTAATCATCCTATATCTCTGCAGTTGTTCCCTTCAAAGTTGTTTTTAAACCCCTTCAAGAAAATAATCCTTGCAGTTGTGAATAGGTATGTGAACATTTAAGGGAGTGACCTTATCATTATTTTTTCTAGTTGGTAAAATCAAACGGTGCATCAGTTATCAAATATTATCTTGGGAGAGGCCCTGAATAAATCTAAGATTTAAGGTTAATAGATACGAACACGGCCTATAATGACTTGTAATTGACAAATAAGGTATAACTGCATTATTTTCCCCTCAAAACAAGTGCATCAATTTATGGACATAATGTATCCTCATTTTTGTGTTGAACTAAAACCACATATCACAAACCTGTTCAAAGAAGAATCTCACGAGGTATATGATTGATAATTGATGTACTGGAAATATATCTAATATAGTATACTTTATTCTCAGGATGAACATAATAATGATATTTACATTATTTGAGTCTACGCTCAGATGCATTTACTTTTATTCTCAGGTGAAAGCAACAATGAAATTGGCATAGTCTCACTCTAAGCTTAGGGGTGCATTGCAGGCCATGCAATTTCTTCATGAAATATATATATTCCTCATAGCCAATCCATAATTTAGAATGTAGGAATAAGCTTTCCTGTAATGATGAGACTGATTCAAATTTTTTTAATGCACTGCATTTCACAAATCACAATTACTCTAGTTCCTCTTACTCTGGGGAGATTGCATCAATTGCAGAAACAGACTTCTGTCATCTCGTATAGTTAATGCTGAATCGAATTTTTTTCTTAAACCTCATTAATTGGCGTTGAGCATTTGTTTATTCTGTACTGATCGAAGTTCAATCTTCAGGTATCTGAGTGGGGTATGATGAGCATGTGTGATGCTGAGAGACGGCTTCTTGCGAATGCATTGCTTGATCTTTCAAATGAATGGTTTGTCCTGGTCTCTGAATCATGCATTCCATTGTATAGCTTCGGCATCACCTATCAGTACTTGAAGAAATCGAGGTACAGTTACATCGGAGCAACTGATGATCCAGGTCCATATGGACGAGGGAGATATAACCACAACATGGCACCTGAAGTGAATATTACACAGTGGCGCAAGGGATCTCAATGGTTTGAAGTCAATCGTAAATTGGCAATCAGTATAGTGAAAGACATCACCTACTACCCAAAATTTGAACAGTTCTGTAGGCCACATTGTTATGTTGATGAACACTACTTCCCGACCATGCTCACTATAGAATCAGCAAACCTTCTTGCCAACAGAAGTATGACTTGGGTGGATTGGTCGAGGGGTGGTGCACATCCAGCAACTTTTGGTAGGACTGATATCACAGAAGCATTTCTGAAGATGATCCTGGAGAGAAAAAATTGTACGTACAATGATCAGCCTTCCTCGATGTGTTATCTCTTTGCAAGGAAATTTGCCCGGAGTTCTCTTGAGCCCCTCTTGCAATTAGCGCCCACTGTACTTGGATATGGTTAGTGTGAGTGGATATGAACGCAGAAGATACTCCAATACAAATTGCATTTTAGGACATTAGATATATGTTTGAAAGCTAATAGAGAGGTCTAAAAACCCATTTTCGAGTAGCCAGTGCCGCAATTATTCTCACAATTTTTTTACTTGTACAGCAAAACACATACGAAATCTACTGCGGTAGATATGTAAACTACCACGCCCAGTTCTTTTTATCACTCTGCAGAGCTTCCCAAATCTGCAGATGAACGATCGAACTGAGGTTCATTCTCGCAGCTCATTATTAATAAACAACTATTTTACTCCTTTCTTTCATGGTAAAAAAAATTAAGTGCTGATGGGGAAACGAGGGACTTACATTACCGGATTCCAAGTTTTTGCCTACTGTACCTAGATTTGTTCCGAGCTGGCACCACAGACTCGGACCTTTGTCTAAGGTTCTGACCACATTGGGACCCTTATGTGTGGTTCAGATATCTTCTTCAAAATCTAATCCATTGAGAATTGACCTTGTGGTCTTCCTTCTTTGGGTGGATTCTGTAACCTGGCTGTTGGCATCAACGTTAAATAATTAGCAAGAAGTCCCAACTCCGGTGGAATTCAACTGAGAACTAAAATGGCCCTTCCTCTTAGAAATCTTCTTCAAGTGGGCAAGCCTGTTTCGTCTTGTAAAACAGCTGCCGCTTTCCCCAGATCTGTGAAATGTGCTTGTGGAAGTTCGACCGGAAGAAGGGGACTACTGACATTATTTATAGCAGCAGCAGCAATTCCGGAAGAATCGGCATCAAGAAAGGCATTGCTTCAAGGTATCAATTACTGATCCAAGAATCAATAAAATGAGCAGAATGCTTCACAATGCAATTCGAAATATTTCGTTGTGTCACTGATTAAACCTTTATGAAGCCAGAGTATCTAAGGAGGTCCAAGGAGAACAAAGAGAAAAATGACAAAGAGGTTCAGTACTCCTCCTTCGGCCTAATCCAACTTTCCTGTGTCATTTGCTAAAGAATCTAAAATGAGTTGGAATTCTAATGAATATTTCGCTTTCTCAGAGATTGGATGATTTCTATAAGCGGAATTACAAGGACTACTTTGAGTTCATTGAAGGCTCAGTCAAGGACAAGAAGGAAGAAGAACTCTCTGAATCTGAAAAAGCCATACTTGAGTGGTTGAAGAAGAACAGGAAATGATTACAAGTAAGCTCAACCGGACAAAGTAACCGGCTTTATTTATTTCTCTTCTGTCCTCATTGGCCTCTCCTCTCTTCTATGATTAATGTGTTCTATTGTACAAGGTTTCATGTATTACCATTAAGCGATTGACTAATTGTAGCATTGCATGTGATTTAGTTGCATAATTGAGTCTCTCTCCAACTCGTTTCGATTGGATGGAGAACTTGGTTATTCATTTTTCTGAAAAAGGAACCGAACAATGAGGGCTTGATTACAAGGAAGCTCAACGATTATCCCTGACATGCTGTGTTTGCATTTTGTGATTGCTTTGGGTGTAACGCCCCGAAATTTGGCCTAGATACGCGGTCGAATCGATATTCGACACACGGTCAGGTGGTTCCGAAAAACTACGACAATAAAAAATATATGATATGAAACTATAAATAATGAAAAACCTTTAAGTAATAAAATATAATCAATATAAGACTCAATAACAATAACAAAACTATAAATATATACCATGTGCAATCTTTAGTCAAGAGCCACCGCAATTCATTATTCTCGAATACCTGCACGGATCCAGTATGCAGGGGAAATTCATTCCAATTAGTCGTATGTGACAGTCATATTTATTTTAGAAACCTAATATTAGTCTTAAAAGATAATATCAATAAATATATATTTCAATATAATAACATGCTAGGTGTGTCAACTATCCTAGCATAATCAGTAACTTTCAATGTACTCATTTTATTTAACAATTTATGAGAATTATTATTATTTAACAATAATAATATGCTAATGAGTTCACTACTCTAGCATGATACAATCTTATGTTGCATCAATATGAATCAATATCAATAAGCTAGATGTATCTTCTACTCTAGCAAGATCAATGTCATTTATCGATACTAAATCTTATTAGTACATTATGGGAGTTATTATTATTATTATCATTTAATCTTATTAATAAGTACAATAAGTACCTGTATGTATACAATATATCAATATTAATGATCAATAGCTCATAATCAATCAATAATAAATGAAGTTTATCTTTTACTTCATATTCTTAATCAATGTTCGATCTTTACAATTATCAATAATGTTAT